>CM059191.1:104635946-104699458 GCA_030323885.1 Branchipolynoe longqiensis | reverse complement strand
ACTATTATTTTGTTAGTAGTTTCTTGTTCAGACATAATTACACATATATATGTGTCTTTTGCACAGATTAAAGTGCTTGAAGTATATTTTAAATTTATCTACATCGATTTCTGTTTAAATCACACTTAAAGAATGGGAAACTGCAAGGGTATGCTCAATATGGGACAGTGTGCAGAATCGATGCGGAGAACTGAAACTGGCGGAGAACTGAAACCGCGATACGCGATACCGTGGTTTCAGCGTGTTCCCGTGCTCAGACGTGTCCCGTTGCTTCTGCGCATGCGCGGATTTCGCATCAACTCGGATCACCCGAGACACTTATTGGCGCATGCGCACATCCTACAATGTCGGGTCGAATAATCGAATACGCTTCTCCGCGCTCGGGTGGAGAATTTTTTTTTTTTTTTAATAGCCGATAAAAAATACCGGAAAATAGGATTTAAAGTATTTTATGATGGTCTAGTTTACCTATCTTTCCATTTAATTAATCTAAGTTATTCGTTTTTGGCACACGGCACGTGTATTTGTCGACTCCACTCGCCGTGTTCTATTTGAAATTCTGACGACTGGGATGACCCGAGTCGCCTGGGTAGTGTTAATCGATTACGGCCATGTTTATTAGATTCTGACGCATGCGCAGAAGCGATGGACACGTCTGAGCACGGGAACACGCTGAAACCACCACACCTAGGCCGTGTTAATCGATTACGCCCCCTGAAACGCGTCTGCAACTTGTCAACATCATTTGGTAGGAGCGTTTCTAAGTTTAGCCCATGCATATTGCTTTAGCGTATGCTTCAAAAGAATCACCGTGTCTTGTGAAACTTAAGTTTCGTCGTTGCATCGGTTGTGACTCCAAGATTAATGATGAAAGCAGAGAAAGAGAAAATGTATACCGAGGGCGACACTAACTTTTTCCGACTTTCGGGATATGGCTTGGCGTGGTACATTTTACCTTTGCCGCTGCTTGGCTTCATCACTTGTGTCATTATGTCACTAATCTATGACTTTGAAAGTTCGACGGCAACTCACTGTCGGGTAAGTAATAAAGTATGGCCTGTCATCATCACAATTTGTATTATGCACTAGTATATTGAACTGTTTCAAGTCCCGACTTGATGCATACACTGATTAGTCTGATACAGTCACCATTATTATTATTATTATTATTTATTATTATTATTATTATTATTATTATCCTCTTCTTTGATGCAGGCTTGTGGTAGCCTATACAAAGCTGGGTTGTACCTCAGGGTAGCATTCTATCTGTTAGCCTTTTTGGCATTAAAATTAACAATATAGTCAAATCCATTAAGAGTACTGTATCCTGCAGTCTCTATGTAGATGACTTTTTAATATGTTATAAAGGTAAAAATATGAACACTATAGAACGGCAACTCCAATTAAATATAAATAGCCTTTCCTCATGGGCAATGGAAAATGGTTTTAGATTCTCCAAATCGAAAACCGTTTGCATGCACTTTTGTCTTTTACAGACTTTGCACCATGAACCTAATTTAACAATTGGAAATGATCCCATAAAAGTAGTCAAAGAGAACAAGTTTTTAGGAGTCATCTTTGACAACAAACTATCTTTTATCCCTCATATTAAGTATTTAAAGTCCAGGTGCCTTAAGGGACTGGACATTTTAAAAGTTCTAGCCCACACACAGTGGGGAGCAGATAGCACTGTTCTGCTCCAATTATATAGAACTTTAATACGTTCAAAATTGGACTATGGCTGTATCGTTTATGGTTCAGCCAGGAAATCATACATATCACAGTTAGACACTATACACCATCAAGGCCTTCGGCTGGCCCTGGGGGCGTTTAGAACCTCGCCCGTCCAGAGCCTTTATGTCGAAGGCCGAGAGCCTTCCCTTAAGAGTAGAAGGCTCAAACTGTCTATGCAATATGCGATAAAATTAAAAGGAAATATTTTAAATCCTGCATATAACTACATTTTTATGCCACCATATGAACACCTCTATGAATCAAGGCCAACATACATAAAGCCGTTAGGCCTCAGAATAAAGCCTCATATGGAGGCCCTGAGGGCAAATATACATAACATAGCACTCTCACAATATTCAGATGTTCCTCCGTGGCAGCTGAGGAAACCAAACATCATCCTCCAGCTGGCCATGTCGAAGAAATCTCAGACGCACCCACTTTCATATCATGAAAGCTTTATCGATGTGCGAAGCGCTTTTAGCTCCCACCTAGCCGTTTACACGGATGGGTCAAAGACAGACAACAGAGTCTCTGCGGCAGCAATCGTCCACGGACGTGAATTAGGTACGCGTATTCCAGATCAGAGTTCTATCTTTACTGCTGAGGCACGAGCACTCCTACTCGCGTTAGAGTGCATCGAAACCTCAGCCACTCATAAATTCATCATTTTCACTGACTCTTTTTCCTGCCTTCAGGCTTTAAACAATAGGAAACTGGACCACCCAATACTACTTAAAGTACTCATTAAACTAAACTCTCTTTCAATAGCAAAATTTGACATTCACCTATGTTGGGTGCCTAGTCATGTGGGTATCCCAGGAAATGAGAGAGCAGATCAAGCGGCCACTCGAGCCCTGACTGCTCCTTTGGAACACTGTCATATTCCCCACTCTGATCTGAAACCTACCATTCAAAAATACATTTGGAACCTATGGCAGATCGAATGGGATGAACACCCAGACAACAAACTCCATAGAATTACCCCCTCCGTGAACGGACTGCCGCAGAGTCGCCTGGAAGGGCGACACGACCAGGTTGTTTTAACAAGATGCCATATTGGCCACTCGTGGCTAACACACGTTTTTCTGCTCAAGGGGGAGCCTCCCCCTGAATGTATTGGATGTCAGTCCCCACTGACATTAAAACACATTTTATTAAACTGTGTGGATTTCATGGCCCTGCGCCAACAATTTTACACTGCAAACAACATGCAAGACCTTTTTACTAAAGTAAAACAAGAAAAGATTTTAGCCTTTTTGAGGGCAGCTGGTTTGTACCAACTCATATAGGTTTTTAAACAAATTTCATCAGTGAATAATACTATCATTTAGACTTTTATTTAGCTATATGATTGTGAGTTTACAAAATTCATGAGTGTCCATTGACACAAAATTGATTGTATGCTTTTACATGTAAAAGCGATGGTTTGAACAAAAACAAACATTTCTCGCCGTGAATATGGCCTATGCTGCCGACACGGCGTAAAGCAACCACCAATCAATCAATCAAGTCTCTAATGGTATGCAGCCTCGAAATCGTACAGGAATGTTTCTCTGGCCCAGGCCTGTAGCTAATTCTTGATTTTTTCTGGTAGCTGTTCGTTCTTCCGGTAGCTCATTCCACATTATGGTGACCATACTCATTGATATGATTGATCTTATAACACTGAAATTTTGGGGACCTAGCAAAGTACCTTTTTGACCTTACACCATCATGAAACTTCACACAATGGTCAAGTAATAACATATTTAAATGTCTGCCTACTTTTTAAAGATGTCCAATACATATAGAAAGTGGAGTTTGAGCATTAAAATCAAGTCAAATTTTCTGAATATGCACAGACACAGAGAACATGAACAGATTTGCAAATTGTAAACACAAGGTTGTAGAGGGACATTTTATCTATGTCATAGCCATAGGCTGGAATTGCTGTATCCTATTGATTGATTGATTGATTGATAGTATCCACTGATCAGATAAAAGTTTCAGAAACGGGTCTTCGGATTAAGTAACTTATACAGTTATAGGAGTAGCCTCAGTAGGACTCCCTACTCCTAGACCTAGGAGGATGCAAGAATGATTCAATGACCAAAACTTACTAGTTACATGGTGAATTATGGTCCTAAACCTAAGATTTGTGAAGTTATTAAGAAGTAAGTAGGCTACTTGTTAGTGTTACTTCTTTTACTTACGGTAATGTTACAACTTATTAGTTACTCATGCAGTCCCGAGTCCGAGACAGTGTAGTGGTGAATATTTTATCTACTTACATTTTTTAAAAGGTTCCATGCAAGATTGCATGGACCCTTTGAAATGGTTCCTTACACAAAAAACTAAGTATAAAGTAAATCTATACATGTGTTGTAAAGGGTGAATCTTTTATCTACTTACTTACATACATGATTGCATGGAATCTGTCAAATGGTTCCTTACGCAGTAAACTAAGTATAAAGTAATATACATTAATACAGTCTACTCTCTCTATAATGGACACCCATGGGACTGGGACTGGAGCAAGATGTCGTTATAGAGAGAGATCTGTTACAGGCAGAGAGCTGACTGAGGGAATGGGTTGAAACCAATGTTTTTCTTTTATACTTGACTGACTAGGATGGTCCTTACATGAGGTTATTGACAGAGAATATTGATCAAATGGGTGAAAAAACAGCTCCTTGTTCGCATAAGATAGTTGTCAGTTAGAGACAGGCTATGCTATAAAATTAAACCATTGGGATTGCATTCAATTGTGAGGAAACGGCAAAAAACACATGGTACACATAATTATATGGCATGTCGTTATTGACAGAGAATATTGATCAAATAGGTGAAAAAAATGCTATTAAATTAAATTAATTTCTTCTTGATTATGTCTTTTAGAACCTTTACCGTGTTGAGAATATGGGTCGACTCTACATCCAACTCTTTATCATCTTTTCCTATGGATAAAATAATCGAAACTGTAGGAGCTATCGCTGTCAAGATAATGTGACTGAGTGGGATATTGGGTCATGGTGTCGCTGGCCTGATTTCCCTGTGGGGCAGAACTATAAAGTCGCCATGAGTGTGCACTGTCACAAGTTGGTACCCGTCATGGTATGACCTTAGATGTTGCCAGGAGGTATAACTCCAAACAACCAACCAGATAATTGTTTTGGTTTTGAACATTTACTGTTTTCATCGGGCTATGCGGCTTGAATTAATTCCAGGTGCGCAATTACCTGCCGTCGATCAGCTCTGCCATCGGCGGCTTCACCCCCCAGCGCTACATCTGGAGGATCTGTGTCGCCCTACACAGCTCCCCCCGCATCATGATCGCCGTCATGATGTACAACTACTACATCAGGATGGCCCACCAAGTCACCAACCCTGGCCTCTATGCCCTCATCGTGAAGCTCACCTTCCTCATCCACTTCGCGGAACTGATGGCACTCCTCATGCTCACCAATGTTTCATCGACAGATAATCATTGTGAGTCCCACATTAATTAGAGGGCAGATTGAATTGGATTTTATTTTACCGTCAAATATGGTAGGGTGTTTTTGGTTGGCATCCCCTAAGAGTGGAAAAAAGGAAAGTTTGTTTTATTTAACGACACCTCTAAAGCGCATTGATTTTTATCGTCAACCATATGGTCATTCTGACATATTTCTTTGTGGAGGAAACCTGCTGTCGCCACATAGGCTACTCTTTCCGATAAGCAGCAAGGGATCTTTTATATGCACTTTCTCACAGACAGGACAGCACATACCACAGCCTTTGATGAACCAGTTGTGGACCACTGGTTGGAACGGAAAATAGCCCAGACTGCAAATGGGTGCATTGAGCAGGATTCAATCGGATGAACCAAACCTTCACAGGTGGACACACTACTGCCTGAGCTACGTTCCGTTCCCGGCATCCCCTAAGGGGGTAGTAGCCCTGCCTGTACATGTGTCAAAACACGTCTCTAACAATAGGTTACCTACAAAGTAGCTAAGTGATTTGACAGTTTAACAATAAATTCAAGATGAACCAAAAGTTAGGAAATTAGATGGCATGTTTACAAATATGTCATAGAAATGGTTGTTTATAAAGATAATAAAGGTGATGGATCATACAGAAGTTACAAAGGCTATGTCATCCGAGAGATATATAAAAATACCTACAAGTACAAGTACGATGCATAATACATGAATAATTAAGACTTCTGTTCTGGGACACTTCGAGTGGAGCCGAGGTGGGGTGTAATGGTTCAGATGCGATGGAATGCTGTTTATGATAGGCGTTTAACAAATTCTTTCCCTTTGAAATGCTTAGTCTGGATCTATTGTGTCAAACAGGACTATTTCCAGATTTTCAGGATCTACAGCTGGAGTTAATGACATGGTGTTTGAAAATTTAGCAAAAGTTCCAGCTATGAAGTTTTGAAGATATTTTTAGTGTGTAATTTATTATACCAGATTGAGGATGCCAGAATGTGTGCTGTATGTTGTAATCTAGTCAGAAGCAATAATGTATAATCTGTTTGGTGTTTATTGTATTTCCAATTTTCCAGTCAGCTGGATTTACCATGAAGATGACAAGTGTGTCAAGCACATAAATGCATGAATATCAAAATCTGACGATTTAGAATTTTTGCCATTTTAAAATATTTAAATTTAGAATTTAATGCTATTATAGTACAAAGTGGATATTTTCTGATTGCCGTAAATGGAAATCATGCAGTGCAGAAGGTCGGGAGTTCAGTTCCCGGTCGAGTCAAACCAATGACTTTAAAATTGATACTTGTCACTTCCTAGCCTGGCGCTCAGCATTAATAGGATAGGGCAAGGACCGGTTAGCTCAGATAATGTGACTGGGTTGGATAGTGGTTCAAGGTGCCAAGTACCTGATTTCCAAGTGGGGGAACATTATAAACTGCCATGAGTGTGCACTCTCACAAGTCAGTACCCATCCTGATATGACCTTAAATGTTGCTAGGACATAAGATAGGCCAAGGACTGTTTGGCTCAGTGTCAGGATAATGTGACTGAGTGGGATTCAGGTCATGGTGCTGGCAGCCTGGTCTCCTACTGGGACAGCACTATAAAGTCGCCATGAGTGTGCACTGTCACAAGTCGGTACCCATCCTGATATGACTTTTGATGTTGTCAGGATGTAAAACTCCAACAACCAACATTCCTTATTTGGAGGTGGTGGCTATCACATGCTTTTCTTTTCTTCTTGGACTCATTTATTAAGCAGGGTAAACTTTTTATGATCACAAACAATAGATCTTCCTCACACCATTGTTCCCTGGATGTGCCACAAGTTTCAATTGGGCAAGACTTTGTTTTAACTCGCCTGGGGATCGAGCCCACGACCCCCCCCCCCTGCACAAAAAGCAAGCACTGTACTCATTTGGCCGCTTTTTTCCCCTCAGAACTATCTGGCTCCAGGGTTGATGTTTATAGTCCTGACTTGTCTGGACTCATTTCCAATGGTCAGTCTAGAGTCATTTCCGATAGGCAGTCTGGTGTCATTTCCAATAAATAGTCTGGACTCATTTCCAATAAATAGTCTGAAGTCATTTCCAATATGCAGTCTGAAGTCATTTCCAATATGCAGTCTGAAGTCATTTCCAATATGCAGTCTGAAGTCATTTCCCATAGGCAGTCTGAGGGTCATTTCCAATAGGCAGTCTGAAGTCATTTCCAATATGCAGTCTGAAGTCATTTCCAATATGCAGTCTGAAGTCATTTTCAATAGGCAGTCTGAAGTCATTTCCAATATGCAGTCTGAAGTCATTTCCAATATGCAGTCTGAAGTCATTTCCAATATGCAGTCTGGACTCAATTCCAATATGCAGCCTGAAGTCATTTCCAATATGCAGTGTGGAGTCATTTCCAATAGGCAGTCTGGAGTCAATAGGCAGCCTGGACTCATTTCCAATACGCAGTCTGGACTCATTTCCAATAGATATTGCGAAGCGTAACACATACAGGTGTGATTTAAACTTAAAGGCTCATGGTGACTGCAACTAATTCTTAACCTGCACTTTCATGCATACAGTGGGAAGACTGGCAATATGGTACCAACCAATGGCTGCAGCACTAAAAAGAATCTCAGCAATGGTAGATCATATTGTGAGACTCTCAGCTACCCAACATGTACCATCCCTGATTCGCCAGGTTTGGGCCTGTATGTTTTACCTGGGCGGTAGTGACGTTAGGCCACATGTATAATAATACTTTTATTATTGAACTAGAATTGTATGCAGTTTACTATTACAACTGATAAAGTTTACTATTACCACTGATAGTTCCATCGGTGTATCAAGCAATTTTACCGTATGGCTAGAAGACCAGTGCTCTGGCAATGAAAAAAGGCATTATCCAATGAATAAACTATATTTAGTATAAAAAACTAAACAGTTCTAAGTTCTAAGTGTGATTTGAATAGGTCAGTAATTATTTAGATGTTGACAGTAACAATCTGTATGCATGACTTGCGTATCTCAGTAGGTTTTTAGATGTTGACAGTAACCATGCGTAGGCATGATTTGCATATCTCCGTAAGTATTTAGATGTTGACAGTAATGAGCTGTATGCATGATTTGAGTATCTAGATGGTTTTTAGATGTTGACAGTAACCACGTGTAGACCTGTAGGTCTACGATTTGCGTATCTCAATAAGTATTTAGATGTTGAAATTAATGAGCTGTATGCATGATTTGCGTATCTCAGTAAGTATTTAGATATTGACAGTAACCACGTGTAGACCTATAGGCCTATGATTTGTGTATCTCAATAAGTATTTAGATGTTGACAGTAACCAGCTGTTGGCATGATTTGCTTATCTCTGTAAGTATTTAGATGTTGACAGTAAACAGCGCTCCTGTTGCTAGTGCCTGGTATGACTTGGTCTTGTTGCTTTTGCAGTTCTCCACGAGATGAGCTTCATCATGTTTATGCTGTGTTCGCTTGTGTACATGGCGCTCACGTGTATCAACCTGAGGTGGGCACACATGTTTACCGGCATGTCTGACCAGGTGAGTGTCTGCCTCACAGACTGCTCTGTATAGAAGCTAGGGGTTGGCTTTAACAACTCTTTTAAACTTATATAGTACGGTGATTTGGAGTTTCCGTCATTTTCTGAGATAAATATATTAGATTGATTGTTGTAATCTACGTTTCATTAGTTTGATTTAACTTTGATTTTAAATGGCTAACTTTCAAGATATTTGAAGTGCTGACATGCACAATAAATTTCGGCAAGCATGCCAAAACTCTGACACCATAGGCTTCATCAGTAACAGATTCGATTACATTGATTCAGTGTCCCCTTCCATGTGGCTACAAATACTTAATAAGTACATTATTATTATTATTATTATCCTCTTCTTTGAGGCAGGCTTGTGGTAGCCTATACAAAGCTTGTAGCTCTCAGCTCTAATGGTATGCAGCCTCGAAATCGTACAGGAATGTTTCTCTGGCCCAGGCCCTGTCCAGCGCATTCTTGAATTGATTCATGGTAGCTGCTTCCACCGCTTCTTCCGGTAGCTCATTCCACATGTTTATCACTCGCTGTGAAAAGAAGGCCCCTCTGAGTGAGCTGTTGTACCTTGGCTTGAAAAGCTTCTTGGAGTGACCTCTGGTATTGCTTCCCTGTATGCGTCTGAATAGCAAGGCCTCATCCACATTATACTCAGCATTCAGGAACTTCCATGTGTTGATCATGTCCCCACGAAATCTTCTGTATGTGAGGCTTGGTAACTTGAGTCTCCTGAGTCTGTCTGGATAACTAAGGTCCTTCAGATGTGGCACTAGCTTAGTTAACCTTCTCTGAACAGCTTCAATGGATTTAATATCCTTCTTCAACGTTGGGTGCCATATAGTGACTCCATACTCTAGTATTGGCCATACTTGGCTCTTGTACAAAGTGATCAGCATCTTTTCGTCCAAGTATTTGAAGGTTCTGCGAATCATTCCCACAATCTTATTAGCTTTGGATACGGTTTGTTGTATGTGCTGGGAGAAACTTAGCCTATTGTCTACAAATACTCTTAAATCTTTCTCTACCTCACTCTCTTCGAGATTTAGTGGCTGGCCAGTAGAATTTTCATGCATAACATATGTATAGTCTGGGTGGTGTCTCCCTATTCGCATGACCTGGCATTTATTCGGATGGAACTTCATCTGCCACTGCTTGGCCCAATTCTCCATTTCCAGCAGGTCCTTTTGCAGATCAGCACAGTCTTCCGTGGAATTCACAGTTCTGTAGATCTTTGCGTCATCTGCAAATAATTTGATCCCACATATCTCATAGACATAATCTCTGGTAGGTCATTGATGAAAATGACAAACAGAATAGGGCCCAGGCCGTTCCCTTGAGGTATCCCACTGAGAACCTCTTTGAAGGAAGATTTACTGCCATTTACTATGACTTGCTGTTTCCTTCCAGTCAAAAGACTTTGGATCCATCTCAGAGTATTACCTTCGATGCCATAGTTTTGTAACTTGGTAGCTAGCCTCTGGTGGGGGACACTATCAAATGCCTTCATGAAATCTAAGTATATGGTATCTAGAGATTCCCCCCTATCCATTGCGTCGGTCCATATTTCCAAACTTTCTAGTAGCTGCGTAACTGTTGATTTCTTTGGTAGAAACCCATGTTGGTGGTCTGACATCAATTTGTTCTCTAGCATATGGCTGAGCATGTGCTCTCTGATGATACTTTCCATTACTTTGCATACTATAGATGTGAGGCTTACTGGCCATCAGTATCCAAGTTGGATATGTAGAATCAAATCTAGATAATTGTTTTGGTTTTTGACAATTTGATAATTTCATCGGACTATACATGTCATATCAGTCTGCCAGGCAGCCCTACTAGTACTACCATTTTAAGAACATTTGCAGCCTAAACCGGTTCCTACGAGTCCTTGGAAACCTAGAAAGTCATGGAATTTCGGAATTCAAAGCCTGGAAAGTCATGGAACTTGTCTAAAGATCATTGAAAATCCTTGAAGATGATGACTATATATTTTGGCACGCCTATATTCGCCGATGTGCCTCAGTGATGTTTTGTATTTAAAGTGATTTTTGTGGGTTTCTTATCCTGCCTCTTTTTATATTAAAACTATACATGCGTTCATTGCTATTTTGTATGCTTATTTACACTTCACATTTTACATTCGACTATGAATTTGGCCATATTTTGGGGTATTTTAATTTAATAAACATCATAATGCTCTTTTTTTTTTCTTGAAGATTTATACTGCCTATCAAGAATAAATTTGAATAGACTTGTTTTCATCATTAGGCAATTGGTCGATAGAAAGCCTGAGACTACACTTTTACCGACCCAACCAATTTTTAAACCACCCATACCTCATAGACATTGTATGAGAGCAACTGGCCTTTGATGGTGCTGTAAGTTATACACAGCGGTGGAAATCCAAATTGGCAGATGTGTATGGCAATATTCCTACAAGCTTGGTCTATGCGATACATATTTTTGTAGGTGTAAAGTATAGTTTGTATAATACAGAATAAGGCTGGGAGGGGAGGGAAGGCATATCCACCTTCCACTGAGACCCGGCAAGCTGAGGGAATAGCACAACTCGCAAAACACATATTGATATGACCTTGGATGTAGGTAGGGTGTAAAACCCCAAAAAACAAACAAAGCTCATTCGTCTATCCGCTTGCATAGTGACATATTGCTGTTTATATTTGACCTCTGGTGATTACTTCCGGTTTATTTTCCCACAGGTTGCCAAGTGCTACCGGTATCAGAAGAACTTCTTTGGGGCGAACCTGTTTGCCTTCCTGTGCTCCTGCTACTTTTACTACCGACACGAAACCTACTGTGAGCCAGGAGGTGAGATAAGCCTTATCTTATCACTTATCACTTCCCATAACAATGCCAGGCGGCGTATCCGGTTGGTCAGAGAGCTGGCTAGCACTACAGGTGGGAGGTTGTCAGTTCGAACCCCGACTGAGTCAAACTAAAGACGTACTAAATTTATACTTGTCGGTACCTAGCCTGGCGCTTAGCATTACTAAGATAGGGCAAGGACTGGTTATCTCAGTAACAGAATGATGTGACTGAGTGGGATATCAGGTTATCCTGCACCAGCGGCTCGGTCTCTCAATGGGGCAGCACTATTAACTGGCCATGAGTGTGCACTGTTACAAGTCGGCACCCGTAGTGATATTACCTTAGATTGGTTTGTTGTTTTAGGTCATAGCAACAACTAAGGTCATATCAGGATGGGTACCGACTTGTGACAGTGGGCACTCATGGTGACTTCATAGTGCTGCCCCACTGGGAGACCAGGCCACTGGCACCATGACCCACATAGCCCAGACAGACGCATTATTCTGATACTGTGCTAACCAGTCCTTGTCCTATTCTTTTAATGCCTAGCACCAGTCTAGGTAGCGATAAGTAACAATTTTATAAGTCACTGGTTTGACTCGGGTGGGATTTGAACTCCCGACCATCCACACAGGAAGCCTGCGCTCTACCAATTCAGCTACAGTGTCTGGTATATTTATTACCTTAGATGTTGCTAGGAACTAAAACACCAACAAACAAATAACTGTCAATAGTTCAACAAGTGAAGGAGAATGTGGAGCTTCTGTGGCAGAGCCACTGCGGACGGCAGGATCTTCCTGCTCACGCCGTGAATATGGCCTATGCTGCTGACACGGCGTAAAGCAACCACCAATCAATCAATCAATCAATCCTGCTCAAGCCGCGCAGTGACTTTGCTGCCCTCACTCTTACTAGCCCCCTCCCCCCCCTCCCCCCGCACCGTTCCTCCCCCCCCCCCCCCCCCCCCCCCCCCCCCGTTTGTCACTGACTGCGAGAGACTGCATAGCATCGAGAGTAAAGCCCCTTGAGATGTATTAATAAATTCGGCCTCCCTAGTGGTTAATACACTTTTTAACGCTATCCGGAATCACCAGACGCAAGTCAAACTCCAAGTCGCGAACCTCACCCGGCCGCGCCTCCGTTGAAATTAGAGAAGTGAGAGCCGGTGGGGTTCCACTGCCCAAGCGTTTTAACTGTGCCCAATATCCCTCAGAGTTTCCGGCACTTACAGCGCCACCGGGTGTGACGAATGGCGCCGCGTTCAGTTTACGACTCGGAGAAGCCTTTTGGCTTATTTCCGTTCAGGGTACGCCTCCGAGTGATCTCCCTTTTCAGACTGGAGACAAACAGCGCCTTGAAAATGTCCACCGAATTCAGTGGCTTAGCCAATCAGAGCGCTTCTTTTCAATTGGCTGCTCCCTATGGCGGAGGCCATTTTCGAGGCAACTGACTGCTTTTGCCGTTCAGACTAGCGTGATGTCAGGAAATTCTCCATGACGACTCGGAGGCATACCCTGAACACGGTCCAGGTCTTCCACGCCTGGGCGCTCACCAACAACAGGTTCATAGGGGTGCACACTGCACAGACCAACCGCTATCCCCTCCATACTGAATTATGAAGAGAATTTCTCAACTCAAGACTGACACCGGCCGATACTCGCCTTCTTACGCAGAAGGCAAGGAGCCAGTCACCCACCAGTGTGATAGGCTCCTTATGGCCGCTCAGAACTTGGTTCTCACACTTGCACACCGGATTAACGATGGACAAGTATGTACGCTTCCAATGTTTATTGCTCTCTGCCCACCATGGCATCCACAATCAAGTGACCCGCCCCCTACCCAACCAGGTCCCACGTCACCTCTCATGGGAGGGGAGGGCTGTATGCTATCCACACGCAGTAGAGGGCAGCCCACTCAGGGCACTGCCCGGCAGCTAGCGTGCTGCCACCTGTTGTAGAAGAATACGACAGTAGACAGAGTAGTCCTTGCAGCCAATGCATGGTGGTGCAGCTCATGTACGGACTACTACACTAGGAATAGGATAGGGCACGGACTGGTTTGCTCACATAATGTGACAGAGTGGGATATCAGGTCATGGTGCCAGCGGCCTGGTTTCCCAGTGGGGCAGCACTATAAAGTCGTCATGAATGCGCAGTGTCACAAGTCTGTACGCATCTTGGTACGAGAGTATTTTCTTTTTGAATAAGTAAGAACTAGTGTTTTGGGGAGATTATGAAAATGGGATGAAAATGGGAAATATTGCGCCTATAGCAGGACTCGAACCATACCTGTGTTTATATTCTCACCAAGATTGGTTAGTTGTTGCAGTGTTACATCCTGACAACATCTAAGGTCATATCCGGATGGGTACTGACCTGTGACAGTGTGGACTCATGGCGACTTTATATAGTGCTGCCCCGCTGGGAAATCAGGCTGTCAGCACCATGACCTGATATCCCAATCACTCACATTATTCTCACACTGAGCTAACTAGTCCTTGCCCTATCCTATTAATTCCGATCACCAGGCTAGGAAGCGACAAGTATCAAATTTATAAGTCATTGGTTTAATTCGACCAGGACCAAGCTCCCGATCTCCCGCACACGAGGCCTGCACTCTACCGATTTGGCCACCGCACCCAGTTTGTACCTGTGTGTCCCCTTTAATGACCATTGACCACGTGACCTGGGTGACCTACATTGTGGGTGCCTTTGTATTCAAGGAATCGGAATATACTTAAAAAGCCATGAAAACTGAACAAAATATATGAGTTATGTAACAAACCATGACATTCCAATAAAACAATCTAGTCATCCACCAATAATACCTCAACACATTGGGAGGGAGCAGGCAGGGATTATGTTTTAAGGGAATTTTATTCCCACTTGGGCAACATTCCTATATTAATGCTCCTGCCTAGCTGACCTTTTTGAAAATATCAAAACCAATTAAATCTTTTAATTAAAACATTTTGTATCTACAATTTCTATTCATTATTCCACAAACATACTATTCTGTTAACGATAGAAAATGCAGGAACAGTGTAACCTTAATGGTTATCTTCGCACTGCCCCTTATAAACAAAATAATCCATAAAACAAATAAGAATTTCTAAAGACAGCAGTCATGTGAATGTGTTTATGTGGGTTTTTTGGGGAGGGGGGTTATATTTCTTCCTTTTTTGCATCAGAACAAGGAAAGTTATACTTTACATGAATTCGTTGTCTTTCAATACCAGTCATTGAAAAATAATTTACTAGAGTCCTCTGCTGCAATAATATACAAGTGTTCCTTTTTATAACATAAAACCCCTAAAGATGTGATTTTTAACACATTTCTTTTCAACCCATTTTGATAGAAGTGCATATGAAGGTGATTAGTTAAAAACAATAAACGTTTGAAATGTTCCCCGCGTTATTTTTCACCATGGTAACGCCACCATCACTCCCAGTGCGTAGCAGTCCGCTGACCCAGGCTCTCTGTTCTCCCGCAGTCTTCTCCCTGTTCGCCCTGCTCGAGTACATCACCGTCGTCACCAACATCGCCTTCCACGGCTCAGCGCCCATCATCTTTGGACCAGGCACGCTTTCCGTCTCGTGGAAACTGGAAAATTTGAAAAATCCCTAAGAGAGAATGTTGCTGGTGCCAAAGTTGATAGTAGCGGAGAACACTGATTATTCCAGCACAGTTTCTGGCACGCTAATTATAGTTTCCAAGGCCCTGTTCACCCTGTTCGAGTACATCATCATCGTCACCAATGTGGCCTTCCACAGCTCGGCGCCCATCATCTTTGGACGAGGCACGCTTTCCATCTCGTGGAAATTTGAAAATTTGAAAAATCCCTAAGAGAAAATGTTGCTGGTGCCAAAGGTGATGGTGGCAGAGAACGCTGCATTCCAGGGTGGTTTCTGGGATGCTGACTATGGTTTCCAAGGTCACAGTTCATATGTATTATGTAATAACAATATGATTATCGGTCTGTTTATGTAGACTTTTCCTATAGAATTCATTGCCTTTATTGAAAGATTTGAGAGAATGCTCAGAAAGCGGTTATTGTTATTTGGTGGCTTTTTTTTCTCTTTCTGTTTGTTGCAAAAGCCTAAAAGGAAAATGTTGAGGTTGTGGACTAAAACAGCGGCATTGGATATATAGAAATAAAACTGTTTCCTCTGTGAATTGGGCACGCGCATGAACATCGGCATCAGAGGAACACAAGGCCACACAACAATGTTAGGGTAGCTAGACTGAATGTTTTAGTCAAGGCTTAGAAATATGACCTATATTTGAATTCTTGGGAAAAGAAGTCTTTGGGGAACCTATGGAATTCAGAGGTTGTTTAAAGCCCACTCCGTGGTAAGCATTGAGCGAAATGGTTGCAATAGACATGTTGTAAGTTGTATGATTATGTAAATTAGAAGCTGAGTCCCAGCCTGAGGATGCTTCCGGAGACTCAGTAGTGTTACATTACGCTGGTCCTCTCCACCACCAACACCATTATCTGCACCACTACTACCACCACCACCAGCATCATCTCCACCACCACCACCACCACAAACACCATCACCATCATACCACAAACACCACCAACATCAACATCAACAACACCACCACCCCCACCACCACCATCAACACCTTCTACTCCTCCACTATTGTGAGGGAGCCGGAAGTATTCTGTGGAGCATGCGCAGTGAGCTGCTACCCAATATTTGCCACTGCAATCAGAGGGTGGCTTGGTGGTGGAAATCCTCTATAAGACCTTGGAGCATGGTTCACAATGAGCTGTTACCCAACAATTAGTTCTTGCTGCTGCCGTCAGAGGGTGGGTTGGTGGTGAAAATCGTCTATAATACCTTGGAGCAGGCTACACAATAACCTGCTATCCATAATATCAGTTCTTTCAGCGCCCTCAGAGGACAGGATGGTGGTGGAAATCCTCTATAAGACTTTCTACAGATCAATCTGCCTATCCTGCAGCTTTACTTCTTCCAGGGTGGGTTAGTCGGCGGTGGAAATCGCCTATTGCGGCTGGAGGCTTTTGACACCTCAGAAATCAACAGTGGTAGAATAGGGCTTACCGGGGGGCCGAGATAACACTAGGTGGCGCTCGTGTACTATCAGTCCATACTCTTTGTGTACTATGGATCACTGATCGATAAGGCCAGTGGACCATGCTAACAGGAACCCCCGTAGAGGAGGCGAGTGGACCGGACTACTCTGCATCTCAATGCAATTCCTATTGCAGATCAATCAGCGAAAAAGGGGATACAGTCAATAATAAACAAAACCCTTTCTCCCGATTCTTAAGGTTCATCTGATCAAAGTAAGTTTAATCATGCCGTGCGAAAATATTTAGCACAATTTTGGTTTGAACATAAATAAAGAACTGATTCTGAGTGAGCCGATTCAGACTGATAGTACAAATAGAGTACGGACTGATAGTACGCGACTGCCCCCCTAGCGTTATCTCGGCCGGCCGGCACGCCCTATTAGAGCCACCGGGGTTCTGATGCAGTGCTTTAACCAATCAGACACTGCGCGATGCTTTTAGTCCTGTCGACAGTAGTCGTCTGCTCCCGCTTGGTGTCATGCATTGGTCATGGCCGACTGTTGGTCGGCTAAGTCAAGTCAAGCTTATGTATGAAATGGGAGTCGTCCCCTCCCATCCCAATCCCCACCCCTCATCCCCCACCCTTTGTTTCTAAGGTCTGAAATTGTCAACGTTTGAATACTCTTTGTTGGTGAGCTGCTTTGAAGTTGCAGCCATACCAGGCTACAATTGCTGTCATAATCAGATATATCTGAAATTCGTGTCAATTCCTGAGGTTTTCTGATGAACTGATGATTGTGTTAACTCCCAGTATGGAGTCTTGGAATGAATTTGTCTGTTCTGTAGAATCTGTGCCTTCCGAGTCCTGGTAGGTCACTTACTGCATGCTGCGGTTTTCGTGTTCCTGGCTGGTGTTGAGACTGGAAGGATGGTACATTTGCTAGGCATATCACTTCCTGTTTTATACCTCATCGTTGAGAAATAAGAAGCTACACTTTGAGTCTACTTCTCTCCGATAACTACACATCCCCATGTTACCTAACTTTTCAGTGATGACTGATGTATATTCGGTGTGACTTATATTCCAATTTGATATGCGCTGACATTTGACGTTTACACTCTACCATTGCCGCTGCTATATGAACCGCCCCCACCTTCTGTGAGTGGTCGCTGACTAATATTAATTAAGTCCAGCCTCACCTACGTTGGGATCACAGAAGTGACATATTACCTTACAACTGATGTATTTGTAAATAATTTACCTTTTTTTTGGAGGATAATTGTGATGTACTGACAATTTGATTCCGTGTACCGTGTGATCCCTGTGGTATCAATCACTATGCACATAGGGCCCGGCTTTATATACAATTTACATATATTTATGAGACTTTGTTTTTATGTGATGACCTATTTTTATGTGATGACCTAGAAGTCTATTCCTGTTTTGGCAGTGGCCCTCGGTCATGTGTAGTGTATTGATTTAGGTTATTGTATAATGACATCGGTGTGGTGTGAATACGGGTCTTCCGAGATACCGCAGCTGGTGCCCAGCAGGCCACTAATCACGCTTCTACCTAGTTACTTCTGCAGCTGGAGACCAGCAGGCCACTAATCACGCTTCTACATAGTTACTCCCGCAGCTGGAGCCCAGCAGGCCACTAATCATGCTTCTACCTAGTTACTCCCGCAGCTGGAGCCCAGCAGGCCACTAATCACACTTCTACCTAGTTACTCCTGCAGCTGGAGCCCAGCAGGCCACTAATCACGCTTCTACCTAGTTAGTCCTGCAGATGGAGCCCAGCAGGCCACTAATCACGCTTCTACCTAGTTACTCCTGCAGCTGGAGCCCAGCAGGCCACTAATCACGCTTCTACCTAGTTACTCCTGCAGCTGGAGCCCAGCAGGCCACTAATCACGCTTCTACCTAGTTACTCCTGCAGCTGGAGCCCAGCAGGCCACTAATCACGCTTCTACCTAGTTACTCCTGCAGCTGGAGCCCATCAGGCCACTAATCACGCTTCTACCTAGTTACTCCTGCAGCTGGAGCCCATCAGGCCACTAATCACGCTTCTACCTAGATAAAAGATTCACCCGGTACTTGTAGTACACGGGTGAAGATCAGCCTTATATAAATATGGGCGAAAATAGCGTTAGTATGGAACATCACCTAGAAACTGTGGCTCCAGTATCAAATGGATACTTATATAGGCGCAGAGTTGGTGAAATGGGAGAGAATGCAAAAAGACAAGATGGCGGCCGCAGAACGCCGTCGATTTCACTTTTAAATCTTATTAAACTAGATATTATATTATATTTTTCAACTCAAAGGTAGCGGGCTCTCAATAATACATATGTAAAGAATAAATGTTGCTTCTTAGATTGTGAAATTAGGCTCTCAATTCTTTGACCCGCATTTTCGCCACCTTTTACATAGGGTTGGTTTGCACCCCTACTGCAGCAGTACGGGGTGAATCTTGTATCTAGCTTCTACCAAGTTACTCCTACAGCTGGAGCCCATCAGGCCACTAATCAGGCTTCTACCTAGTTACTCCTGCAGCTGGAGCCCATCAGGCCACTAATCACGCTTCTACCAAGTTACTCCTGCAGCTGGAGCCCAGGAGGCCACTAATCAGGCTTCTACCTAGTTACTCCTGCAGCTGGAGCCCATCAGGCCACTAATCAGGCTTCTACCAAGTTACTCCTGCAGCTGGAGCCCAACAGGCCACTAATCACGCTTCTACCTAGTTACTCCCGCAGCTGGAGCCCAGCAGGCCACTAATCACGCTTCTACCTAGTTACTCCTGCAGCTGGAGCCCAGCAGGCCACTAATCACACTTCTACCTAGTTACTCCTGCAGCTGGAGCCCAGCAGGCCACTAATCACGCTTCTACCTAGTTACTCCTGCAGCTGGAGCCCAGCAGGCCACTAATCACGCTTCTACCTAGTTACTCTGCAGCTGGAGCCCTAGGCATTTCTACCTAGTTACTCCTGCAGCTGGAGCCCATCAGGCCACTAATCACGCTTCTACTAGGTCAGGGTGAAGACACTTATAAATAGGGCGAAAATAGCGTTAGTAGGAACATGATAGAAACTGTGGTCCAGTATCAAATGGATACTTATATAGGCGCAGAGTTGGTGAAATGGGAGAATGCAAAAAGACAAGATGGCGGCGCTAGAACGCCGTCGATTTCACTTTTAATCTTATTAAACTAGATATTTATTATATTTTTCAACTCAAAGGTAGCGGGTCAATAACATATGTAAAGAATAAATGTTGCTTCTTAGATTGTGAAATTAGGCTCTCAATTCTTTGACCCGCATTTTCGCCACCTTTTACATAGGGTTGGTTTGCACCCCTACTGCAGCAGTACGGGGTGAATCTGTATCTAGCTTCTACCAAGTTACTCCTACAGCTGGAGCCCATCAGGCCACTAATCAGGCTTCTACCTAGTTACTCCTGCAGCTGGAGCCCATCAGGCCACTAATCAGGCTTCTACCAAGTTACTCCTGCAGCTGGAGCCCAACAGGCCACTAATCACGCTTCTACCTAGTTACTCCCGCAGCTGGAGCCCAGCAGGCCACTAATCATGCTTCTACCTAGTTACTCCTGCAGCTGGAGCCCAGCAGGCCACTAATCACGCTTCTACCTAGTTACTCCTGCAGCTGGAGCCCAGCAGGCCACTAATCACGCTTCTACCTAGTTACTCCTGCAGCTGGAGCCCAGCAGGCCACTAATCACGCTTCTACCTAGTTACTCCTGCAGCTGGAGCCCAGCAGGCCACTAATCACTCTTCTCCTAGTTACTCCCGCAGCTGGAGCCCAGCAGGCCACTAATCACGCTTCTACCTAGTTACTCCTGCAGCTGGAGCCCAGCAGGCCACTAATCACGCTTCTACCTAGTTACTCCTGCAGCTGGAGCCCAGCAGGCCACTAATCATGCTTTCTTTACTTCGCAGCTGGAGGAGCAGGCCACTAATCACGCTTATACCTAGTTACTCCTGCAGCTAGAGCCCAGCAGGCCACTAATCACGCTTCTACCTAGTTACTTCTGCAGCTAGAGCCCAGCAGGCCACTAATCACGCTTGTACCTAGTTAGTTCCGCAGCTGGATCCCAGCAGGCCACTAATCATGCTTCTACCAAGTTACTCCTGCAGCTAGAGCCCAGCAGGCCACTAATCACGCTTCTACCTAGTTACTCCTGCAGCTGGAGCCCAGCAGGCCACTAATCACGCTTCTACCAAGTTACTCCTGCAGCTGGAGCCCAGCAGGCCACTAATCACGCTTATACCTAGTTACTCTCACAGCTGGAGCCCAGGAGGCCACTAATCACACTTCTACCTAGTTACTCCTGCAGCTGGAGCCCAGCAGGCCACTAATCACGCTTCTACCTAGTTACGCCTGCAGCTGGAGCCCAGCAGGCCACTAATCACACTTCTACCTAGTTACTCCTCCAGCTGGAGCCCAGCAGGCCACTAATCATGCTTCTACCAAGTTACTCCTGCAGCTGGAGCCCAGCAGGCCACTAATCACACTATCTACGTAGTTACTCCTGCAGCTGGAGCCCAGCAGGCCACTAATCAGGCTTCTACCTAGTTACTCCTGCAGATAGAGCCCAGCAGGCCACTAATCACGCTTCTACCTAGTTACTCCCGCACACCTGCGTCCTATAAGTCATTGGTTTCACTCTACTGGGAATCGAACCCTGATCTCCCGCACGGGAAGCCTGCAATCTAATTGTTGAACTGCATAATGTTGATGTTACACAGGTGCCTTAGTGTTAGTTGTCCACAGATTGTTGCCTCCACCTAATCATGTACAGTTCCACAAGTCTGGTTCCACAGGCGAACTGTTGTTAAATGATTCAAGAATTGTGCAGTGTGTTTGTTACAATAACCCTTTGACCTCACTGTCAGATTATGACCAAAATTAATTCCAATTCGCCAAAATTAGGATTTGATCACTAATTCTCATGGGATACATGTAATGTGTGCGTATTTGGGGAAGATATCATTATTTGGGGGAAACCATTGCAACACAGGGAAAAGTCATGCATAAATTCTTGCAAAATTTTTAATTTATGGTTATAGGAAAGAAATATCGACCATTGATGAATATCTTTGAAACAAAGTGAGAAAAAGTATGTTTAAAACTTGTAGCGATATCCAGAATTTATGCTTTTTATATGGAAGAAATATCAACAATTGGGAAATCATTGGAATCAAAAGGGAAAATCGTGTTTAAAGATTCTTGCAAAATCTAAAATGTATGGTTATGGGGAAGAAATAACAATTGGGACATCTTTGAAACAAAGAGTGTTGGAGGGGTGGGTTAGAGAGTTGTCCCGACAAGACCAGAAATTACACAGTGCCTTGTGTATCATGTTTATCCGTATCAGAGCTTTTGTCTGGATAACACTGGAAATTGCACACCATGCGGTGTGAGTGTCTTGTGTATCATGTTTATCCGTATCAGAGCGTTTGTCTGGAAAACACTGGAAATTGCACACCATGCGGTGTGACAGTGTCTTGTGTGACAGTGTCTTGTGTATCATGTTTATCCGTATCAGAGCGTTTGTCTGGGTAACACTGGAAATTGCATTCCATGCAGTGTGACAGTGCCTTGTAAATCATGTTTACCCGTATCAGAGCATTTGTCTGGATAACACTGAAAATTGCACACTGGATGCCCGGCCACATGAACACCAGATAATACTACAAACTCTTCCCCTTCATTTCACTCCCTGGTGCCTCCCTTAAACAACCCTTCTATAAACTCCTAAGGAATAAAAGGAAGAAAAGTCACACAGATGAACAGTGGGGAAGTTGTGCTTTATTGGCATCAACTCCTGCCCACCTACTAGTGACCTATCACCCTCACCCCTTACCTTCTGTCCACATAGAATCTCATTACTAATTTAGCCTGTATAAGAATCAGTGCCTACAGCCCACTGAACCGGAGTCCCTTGGGTGTTGCACTCAACTCAATTTAGATATGTGAATTTGCCTAGCATCAGACTGAGTGTCTGGGGTCCTGCTCTGGAGTAGGTCTGTCTCACTCAAGAGACAGGAGTAGAGTGATCACTCTCCAGTGTGCCTGAAGCAGTGTCTTGAATAATTAATTAATCTCAAAGTGAGGCTAGTGTGGTCAGAGGGCCAAGGTAGTGTAGGTGACTGGGCATTCCCACAGCCAGCCAATCAGGCACCCCCACAGCCCAGGGTGGGTGACACTCCCCAGTAGTGGTGGCTGTCACTCAACCCAGCTGCAGGTGGTGTTCTGTGTGTATATGCAGATTAGGCTGGTGTGCTGGCCCAGTGGGCATGTAGGGACAGGTAGCTGCAAACAGTTACAATAGATCTCTGTTAAAATGGTCTTTTCTCCAATTGCACTCTTTATGTACAATCATGTACTGTCTCTTATATAGGAACATCTCTCCATTAATCTCAGGCATCATGTATGAACATATATTTCACATAGCTTATATCATGTCATAATGGGAGTGGGATATTATTGCTTTTTAGTTTACATAACATTGTCCCCACTCCATCGCCCAGGAATAATAATGCTCTCTGCCAATATATAATTCTGAACCGAAAATCCGTATATTTTTACAATGCGGTGTGACAGCGCCTTGTGTTTGTCTGGATAACACTGGAAATTGCATACCGTGTGGTGTGACAACGTCTTGTGTATCATGTTTTTCCGTATCAAAGAGGTTGTCCCGACAAGACCGGAAATTGCACACCATGTGGTGTGACAGCGCCCTGTGTATCATGTTTATCCGTATCAGGGAGTTTGTCCTGACAATGCCTGAAATTGGACAGCCATGTGGTGTGAAGCGTCTTGTGTATCATGTTCTTCCGTATCAGAGAGGTTGTCCCGTCAAGACTGGATATTGCACACCATGTGGTGTGACAGTGCCTTGTGTATCATGTTTATCCATATCAGAGAATTTGTCCCGACAATGCCTGAAATTGGACAGCCATGTGGTGTGAAGTGTCTTGTGTATCATGTTTTTCCGTATCAGAGAGGTTGTCCCGTCAAGACCGGAAATTGCACACCATGTGGTGTGACAGCGTCCTGTGTATCATGTTTATCTGTATCAGGGAGTTTGTCCCGACAAGACCAGAAATTGCACACCATGTGGTGTGACAGCTCCCTATGTATCATATTTATCCATATCAGAGAGGTCCCGTCAAGACCGGAAATTGCACACCATGTGGTGTGACAGCGCCCTGTGTATCATGTTTATCCATATCAGAGAGTTTGTCCCAACAATGCCTGAAATTGCACACCATGTGGTGTGACAGCACCTTGTGAATCATATTTATCCATTTCAGAGAGGTCCCGTCAATGCCTGAAATTGCACACCATGTGGTGTGACAGCGCCCTGTGTATCATGTTTATCCATATCAGAGAGTTTGTCCCGACATTGCCTGAAATTGCACACCATGTGGTGTGACAGCGCCCTGTGTATCATATTTATCCATATCAGAGATTTTGGCCCGACAATGCCTGAAATTGCACACCATGTGGTGTGACAGCGCCCTGTGTATCATGTTTATCCATATCAGAGAGTTTGTCCCGACAATGCCTGAAATTGCAGTGTGGTTGTGTGGTGTGGTGTTGTGTTGTTTTGGTTTGTGTGTGTTGGGTGTGGTGTGGTGTTGTGTTGTTTTGTTGGGGTTGTGTGGGTTGTGTGGTGTGGTTTGTTTTTTTTTGGGGTGTGGGTTGTGTGGTGTGGGTGTGTTTTTTTTTGGTTTGTGTGTTGTGTGGTGTGGTGTGTTTTTTTTGGGGTGTGTGTTGTGTGGTGTGGGTGTGTTTTTTTTTGGTTTGGAAATTGCACACCATGTGGTGTGACAGCGCCCTGTGTATCATATTTATCCATATCAGAGATTTTGGCCCGACAATGCCTGAAATTGCACACCATGTGGTGTGACAGCGCCCTGTGTATCATGTTTATCCATATCAGAGAGTTTGTCCCGACAATGCCTGAAATTGCACACCATGTGGTGTGACAGCGCCCTGTGTATCATATTTATCCATATCAGAGATTTTGGCCCGACAATGCCTGAAATTGCACACCATGTGGTGTGACAGCGCCCTGTGTATCATGTTTATCCATATCAGAGAGTTTGTCCCGACAATGCCTGAAATTGCACACCATGTGGTGTGACAGCGCCCTGTGTATCATATTTATCCATATCAGAGATTTTGGCCCGACAATGCCTGAAATTGCACACCATGTGGTGTGACAGCGCCCTGTGTATCATGTTTATCCATATCAGAGAGTTTGTCCCGACAATGCCTGAAATTGCACACCATGTGGTGTGACAGCGCCCTGTGTATCATATTTATCCATATCAGAGAGGTTGTCCCGTCAAGACCGGAAATTGCACACCATGTGGTGTGACAGCGCCCTGTGTATCATGTTTATCCATATCAGAGTTTGTCCCGATACCACCGTAAATTGCACATCATGTGGTGTGACATCGTCTTGTGTATCATGTTTATCCATATCAGCATTGCGTATCGGAGAGTTTTCAAGTGGCAGTTGATGTGGCTGTCAGATGAGTGTGTCTGCTACTTGGCTGAATCTGACTAACATCACTTTTTCTTCTAAGATGCTCATTTCACCTCAACTTGAACTGATATATCTGCTCAAAAGACTTCCTGCACGTTCTAGTGTGTGGTTTATATCTGATCTGGTGAATGATGCTAAGGAAACTGGAAATTGTTCCAAAGATCAACGGCTGGTATGTACCTAGGGCTGATCTAGGCCCTATCGGCCAGCTCGTTATGGTAAACAAGAACTCTTTTTTTTGTGCACATATGGAGGTCAACGACGCGCTGAAGTCATATAATTGTGGTTGTCCACTCCAATGTCTATCCAGCCTTCTCTCAAATGCTTCTACTGTTGGTGCTTCAATCACTTGGTATGGAAGACTTCCATGGATCTGTCACTCGAAAGAGAAATGAGTGTTTCCTGACCTCAAGACTGGCCCTCTCGTATATAGGTTTATTGATTCTAAGAAGGCGGGGCAATATTCTAATTGTCCAAGGCCGATGTACAGCCGGGTCGATACGATGCGGGTTCCTTGGTGCAGGTTCCTTGGTCTACGTACCACCTGAAAATCCCAAGCTAGGCCCCTGGATCAAGGGTTTCAACTGGCGTGCCTGTACCCATTACTTTTCATTCTTTCACCCCAAACATCTATAAAGTTAGTCATTTATCTTTTTTTTAAATGTACTCAATCAAAAACGAATTAGTCCAAATCAAATGGTCACACAATATATTTATCCCAATATATGGGTTAAAATAAACATCAAAGGGTTATGCAACTATAATTGAAACCCAAAGACTTCTAGATGCCTCTGGCAACATTAAGCTATTGTTCTTAAAATGTACTTTAGTATCTTCCCAGACCAGTTCTCCGAGATTTGTGTAATTGTGATAAATGAGTTATGATCTTGTCCGCCTGTTCACTTACTAAGTATTTGTTGCTACATAAAAGGGAATTCTGAGTCAATTTAATAGAACCTGTTAATGCTCAAGCCTATGAGTTTTTGCGTGCATGCCAAAATTAAATGAGTGCGTTTACACTTCAAATATCTCCTGAGCTAGTCATTTTAGAGCAAAGTTACATCAAACTAAAGTAAGGTAGATTATAACGATCAACCTAAGATATTTATCTCAGAAGATGACAGAACTTCAAAGCCATCGCATTATGCGCCTTTAAGAAGACCCTGTAGGGGCTGGTACTGACTCAGGTACGCGAATGTTTCCACAGCAGCTGCGAACTGCTCAGCAAATTGGCCTATTGCCAAATGGTCACGTGGTGTGGCCGGGTGTTGCGCAAAGTGGCCATGTGTGTGCATATATTTACATCTGCCTATTTAAGGTAATGTTTCTAGTATATGATTAGCTGATTTCTATGTGGTTAAAATATCAGCATAAAATGTTGGTATTGCAGTAAAACTAAAAGATGCAAAATGGTTCTCTTTCCTTATTATTATTAATCTTTTTTTAGCACTTAATGACAGTAAGTGCCCATGAGTGTGTATGTTTACATATGTCGATTTAAGGTAATCTTTCTCGTAACTGATTGGCTGAGAGACCAGATGGAATGGCCGAATGAGTTGGGCATCCGTTTCCCGTTTTGGTAGATCGTGGGACTCGAACGAGTCAAACCAATGACATAACAATTGATACTTGTCACTTCTTAGCCAGATGATCGGCATTATTAGGATAGGGCAAGGACTGGTTAGCTCAGGATAATGTGACAGTGGGATATCAGCTCATGGTGCTGGTGGCATGGTCTCCCAGTGGGGCAGCACTCTAAAGTCACCATGAGTGTGCACTTTCACAAGTTGGTACCCTTCCTGATATGACTAGATGTTGCTAGGACGTAAAACAACAAGAAACAAACAATGCAGTACATAACAGTTCTCTTCGAATGCAACGTTCAGCCAACCAATCAGATACGTAAAAGATTACCTTTGACCCTACTTCAGGTTGTTACTCTGTGTGACCTGTCCCCACTGAACCATGCCTGGGTGACACGTGATGTTGACTAATTCCCCACATTGTACAACTGTCTAGTCCCCCCCCCCCCTCCCCCTACAACAGACTGTTTTTGTTCCGTTATGATCATTGAAGTGTTTTTATGAATTTGTTTGTTTTTAGTTTGATCACTAGTCGTGAGGGGCTCAGTTCATTTCTGCTATCGGAAATGTTTTTCAAAGTTCTTGTCCCGTCCTCTTGTAATCTTTGTTTGTTTAAATAATGTTGTTCATTGAATATATATATGTTTATTCAATACAGTCACACCTATCTTCAGCTACCCATGTGATAGGCGAACCCCAGCTATGTGTGGACAATATTCCAAGGTACAAACTGCTTTTGTTTGATTTGTTTGTCCCTATGATGAGAAGACATATATTATTATATAACAGGGCAAGGTTGGTCTGGATGCAGAGTTGTCCGTTGAAGACAGGTACTATTGTATATATTGTTCTTGTCCCAATAGACGAGATCACCATTCCGACTGTGCATGCGCTGAAAACGGCGCCGAGAGCAAAGCAAAGGCATATGGCCATTGAATTTGCCGATACACGTAGAGTAAAACTTTGACTTTATTCAAAATTAATAAAAATACAGAACAATTTGGAATAAACATGTATGCACACATGCAATATAATGATCTGATGAATATATCTAAGACAAAACTAGCCATAGTTGAACATTTTGAGCTAAGAAACACAGTTCCACACAAAACAATCAGTCACTTTAAGGCTGATATCCACATCACCATTATTAATTCTAAATATTAAAATGTCAAATGTGTCAGCAGACACTTGTTTCAGAGAAATATATAACCAATATCTGATTAACCCTACTCATTTTCTAGTTCAACATATGTCATTAACTATAGGATATAAATAAAATAAGTAAAACTGACTCCGGCTATGCCTCTAACACTAGTCTGAGTGCCCAGATTTGTCTAAATCTAAATGCACATGGCATAAGATGTCATAAAATGCTGGATAAAAGATTAATATCTTAATTTATTATATATATTTTTTGAGTTGGTATTCTATGTTTCAATCAAGAGCTGAGCTGAAACTAGCCTATTTCATAGCTGCACCCAGTGTATTGATTCAGGTACGCGAATGTACCTGAGTCAATACACTCAGTGTGCCATGTGCTTCTCGCGGGTTTGGTTTTCTTCCACGCATCCCACAATGAACCGCACCGCTGGAATGGCGATGTAGTCTATAGAATCAGTCAGGATGTTCAGTTAGAAGGTGGAAAGGGAAGTTTGAAGATGGTTTATGTGTTTGTGTGATTTTATTAAAAATCGTGTTTACTCTGATTGTTTATTACAAATATCTCATGTGTGGAAAGCGTGTCCTCTTTTTAATTATTCAATTTTTGTTTGAGTGAGCGTAACGGCCGCTGACGCATGGGCGAGTAGGTGGCGCCACGTGGGGAGGTCAGGTGATACCAGTAGATGACCTAATGAGTACCGGTAACCAGCCGATGCGGAGTAAATACGATCTTCCAGCTTATTATACTCGTATAATGGCTTATACAGCATATAAATCAAATTGCATTAATTGTACTTGGGTGTTGAGTGCACTTCTGTGAGACTAAACTAAGCAGTTGTTGCCCAATATAGGGCTTGAAGCCTGAGGGATCTTTGATGAGTATCAACCAGGGCATAGTCGAGGTCAATGATGTATTCCAGGAACCCGAGGGGACTCAAACCCCATATGACAGCGATGAAGTGTTTATTAAATTACTAAAGCTGCTGTCACATCACCGGATTGAGCAACGGACAGAATTGTCTAGTCCGGTGGTGATAAGTATTAAAATGTGTCAAAGTGTTGCGACATCGGGTCTACGAACGGACAGCCAACAGACGAAACAAACTCAAACCAGACAAGAACCGTAGACGTCACTCCGGTGGCATCCGTTCCTAGTTTTGTTCATGTTCAAAACTTGAACGGACACAAACCGGACGTTGTTCGGTTTCTGTCCGTTTCCCCGAATCCGGTGATGTGTGACAGCCGCTTAACTTTCAAACTTTATCCATTTTGAGTTGTAGAAAATGAAATTAAACTGTATTCTAACATACCAAAGAGTGCTCTCAGACTCGACCCCTCCCCTCCCAATAGCCGATGTCTACTTTTTGTGCTTGGAGGGGGGCGGGGGGTGCGGTCGTTAAACAAACACACTCAGACTGACCAGTCTGATATCAGATTTATCAGACCGGGCAGGCTTTCTGTGCGCTGTAACAAGATTAATCCGAGTCCTTGAAAACATGGAAAGTCATGGAATTTGTCTAAAGATTCTTGACAATCATGGAAAATGGGAAATCATAATTATATTTTGTTAAAGCCTATATTTGCCGATGTGCCTGAACTTTAATCAGTGATATTTTGTATTTTAAAGAATTTGTGTGGGTTTGTTGTCCTGCCTCTTGATTTATATATTAAAACTATGCATACATTCATCGTTATTTTGTTATTTGTTATTTGCACTTCATGAATATGGCCATGTTTTGGGTACCATGAAAAGACGCATATACATATAAATAATATATTATGTATATAATATATTATTTATATGCATGTATTATATATAATATATTATATAAATAATATATTACACATGTATAATATATTATTTGTATGCAATATAACAAAACTTGCTCCGCCCATTTATACTCATATAATTAATTATATATCACATTACATATATTATAATACGCTACATATTATCTATATGCATAGTATATATGCACAGACTCAGAAATGTCATGACTAATGAAAATTTGAAGAGTTGATATTGAAATTGTAAGAAACTGGAACATACATTTTCCATGGAAGGTGTGAGTGAGCTGATACCACAACATTAGTTCTACTACTGCCGTTAGAGGGCGCGTTGGTGGTGGAAATCCTCTATAAGACATCTCCCACAGAGCACGCTGCACAGTGAGGTGCTCCCCACATTAGTTCTTCCGCTGCCGTTAGAGGGCGGGTAGGTGGCGGACATTGTTTATTGTTTTATTTGGAATGTGTTGAATTGTGGTGTTTTCGGTTTGGCAATAAACAGAATTTCAATCGTTCACTGAAGTGTTCTTAGTCTTCTTGCACATGGCCCAGTCAGTAGAGCACTCGCTTACTACGCGAGAGGTCATGGGATGAATCCAAAGATTTCCTAAATTGATTCTTGTCGCTGGCTTGTCTGGTGTTCGGCATTGCTGGGATGGGACAAGGACTGGGCAGCTGGGGGCGAGGATAAGGTGACTGAGTGAAATATCAGGTGAGACAGGGTTATAAACTCGCCATGGGTTGGCACTATTGTTGCATATCATTACCCGTCATGATGTCACATTTAACAATTTAAACAAGATTACATCCATTGATTAAACAAGGGAAATTTAAATCACGGACCATTGGTCTTCCTCATTCCACTGCTCCTTGTCCTATTCTAGTAATGGCAAGCATCAAGCTAGGTAGCGAGAAGTATACATTTTTAAGTTATCGGTTTGACTCGACCAGATAGTATTGGACCTCATGAGTATTGGATCCCATGAGCTGCATCATGGGAAGTGGGTGCTAAACTCATTCAGCCATCTTATTATTCATTGTTGGGTAATTCCCATTGGATTTAATTCCCATTGGAAATTGGGGGCTGGAATCGTGAATAGTTTTAAATATAGATTTTAAAAGCCTTTAATTAAATCATTTTTTAAAACATTTATTGATTAAGCAAGGGCAATTTCAGTCCTTAATAATTGGTCTTCCTCAACCCGCTGCTCCTTGCCCTATCCTAGTAATGCCGAGTGTCAGACTAGGTAGGGACACATTAATTTGTTAAGTCATTGATCTAACGCGGCCAGATTTTGAACTCCAAGGTTCTAATTCCATAAACTGCCAAACGAGAGAACTTGTGTGGTTAACAATAAGATACATTGAGGGGGAAAGTAATATAATGTGGGTAAGCGACAGAAATGTGAAAAATCCCCTAATAACCCACGCCTTCAATTTGAACCTAACGCTAACTTGACACTTGAAGCTTGGAGAAAACTTCTGATGGCAAAGAACTAAATCACACCTTGTAGAGTAGCATAGTCATCTTACATAACCCCACTTTGTATTCCACTCACACCACAACTTTAAAATTGGGTGGTCCAATGAAACATGTTTTTTTCAAAACCAACTTTGCTACATTTTGATTATATATATCTAACTTAGGTACTGGTGCATTAGCTAAGGTTTTGGGACAACGTAGACAGAATAATCAGTGAATTTATTACCCCATCCTGTTGGACACCTACTTTGAGACAGCCATTAAGGGTGAACACTATTGTCGTGGGGGTGATGAAAATGGGAATTATTGCGCCTAGAGCGGGACTCGAACCCACATCTCTTTGCATTCCGGGCCAGTGTGCTAACCATTACACCACCTAGGCTCCCTGATATCAACACACTATCCACGCATACCTGTCTATGTGGTTACTTGCCTGAGAGGTCAGTGCAGACCACTACACTCGTCCCCCTGGAATTGTAAGTCTTGTAATGCTTACAATTACATACATACAGGCAATGCACTAACACATCATACACAGGGTAGGTTCAACAACCATACAGCGCGTAGCTTGTACAGGATCCTGGTCACGGAAACCAGTGTCATGGGGGTGATGAAAATGGGAATTATTGCGCCTAGAGCGGGACTCGAACCCACATCTCTTTGCATTCCAGGCCAGTGTGCTAACCATTACACCACCTAGGCTCCCTGATATCAACACACTATCCACGCATACCTGTCTATGTGGTTACTTGCCTGAGAGGTCAGTGCAGACCACTACACTATTAACCAATTAGGTCAATCTCGTCGCCTCATTAGCTTTGCCCTCATTCCAACCAGGCTATATTTGAATTAGGTCATTCCACATTCATGTGGTCATCGTGAGATGTCAATAGCGAGAAGAGTTTTTGAAAGCTTGCCGAAATTATTTTGGGTTCTTTCAGCTCAAATTGCTCTGAAATTAGCAAGTTTTCATCATAATTACTCCGGACTAATGATTAATAGGATATAATGACAAATTTGATATATTTATCTATAACAAAAAATAAGGCAAAAATTCAAACACCATCGGACTATGCAACTTTAACCCCACCACACGCACCTTATTATCGGCCTATATATGTGATGTATAAGGTATTATATGAGCCAGCTCCACGCATTGCGCAGATTGTGGCTCATGTCCCATGCTAGTCTAACAGTCCTTTCTCAATGTGTCTGAAACCTTGATATGTACACCTCCAGCCCCACGTGTTGCAAACATTGTGGCTCATGTTCTCACATCGAGCTAACATTGTTTCTCCTGTTTCAGTGTACACACTGGGGCTCATGTTCCCACGCTAGTCTAACAGTCCTTTCTCCATGTGTGTGAAACCTTGATATGTACACTTCCAGCCCCACGCGTTGCGCACACTGGGGCTCATGTTCCCACACTAGTCTAACAGTCCTTTCTCCATGTGTGTGAAACCTTGATATGTACACTTCCAGCCCCACGCGTTGCACACACTGGGGCTCATGTTCCCACACTAGTCTAACAGTCCTTTCTCCATGTGTGTGAAACCTTGATATGTACACTTCCAGCCCCACGCGTTGCACACACTGGGGCTCATGTTCCCACACTAGTCTAACAGTCCTTTCTCCATGTGTGTGAAACCTTGATATGTACACCCCCAGGCCCACGCGTTGCACACACCGGGGCTCATGTTCTCACACCAAGCTAACAGTGCTTCTCCTGTTTCAGTGTACAGCCTGTTCGCCCTGTTCGAGTACGTGATCGTGGTGACCAACATCTGCTTCCACGGGTCGAGCCTGTTCACACAGTGGCGCTGTGCCCGCGTAGTCATCTACCATCCCGGCATGCACCTCGCCCGCCACCAAGTGACGTCATCATATCCCTAGCAGCGTCCTGTTTTATTTTAGATGGGTCCTTCTCAGAAACTGTGTGCCAAATACGTGACATGGAAACCAAAAGTGAAAACACTCCAAATAATGGCAGAAAACATGTCAAATAACAGCAGAATCCATGCTAATATGAAGGTTTATATATTGTGCATATGTGAGTTGGAAACAAAAATTCCTTTTTTAATCTTATACAACTTGAGAAAAATGTTAAAATTAACCATGTAATATTCATCCATAACATCATTTTAACACACACAACAAATCCAAACAAGACTTTTTGATTACAGTTAAGCAAAAAAGATTATGTCGTACAAGAAAAAGGTTGAAAAGAAGTTTGGGAGTGGATATGCAAATTTTCACTTATAGCACAAAATTATATAAGCATATTTTGGATGCATTTTGTGGGATGGATTAAATACATACTTAATACACAGAGGCAACAATAACGATTTGACCTACTACCCCCGCCCCCCCTCACGTCTTAATCTATATCAATGTAATGTGGGAACCAAATATGTGGTGCGCAGTTTCTGAGAATGACCCAGATATCAGTAGAGCGATACTTCAGTTGAATTGATCACCTTAAGAACGCTCAAACAGGAAATCCTCACCGCGTTTCCCTCATCGTGTGTACCATGTCAATGCTGCCAAAGCATTGAAAGTAAAGGGAGAAATAAAACCCATAGAGCCTTAAGTATAACTCAGCTCCAAGCAATCTGTGATAAAACTGAAACCAAATACAGGAAAAAAATGCTGGTGAATTTCAAATAATGCTTCCGTATATATTTGTGTAGCTGATTTCATGACTGACATATCATGGGGGAGAAAACATCAAAGCAAGGAAAATGTGTTCTTGATAAACTGGCAAAACTGTAAAATGCACTGATTTGGAGTTGGTGTAAAATTGTGGCGTGTTGTCAGCAACACGCGACATTGTCATGGTGGGAGGGGGGTGATGGAAATGGTAAATATTGCCCCTACAGTAAGATTCGAACCCACACCTCTTGCATTCCGGGCTAGTGTGCTAACCATTACACCACCTAGGTTGCCTGATGTCATCCCTATCCACGCCTACCTGTCTATAGTGCTTTCATATGGCAGAGTGGTTAGAGTGTCTGACTTTTTTCTAGGTCGGACTCCTAATCTGAAGTTTGGTGGTTCGATTCCCTGTTCCCCCCCCCCCCCCCCCCCACCTCTGCCAATTTCGATTTCCACCGCTGTGTATAACTTACAGTGTCATCAAAAGCTGGTTGCTCTGATTCCATATTTATGTGGTGTGGGGGGGTAAAAATCCCTTGGGTCGTTAAAAGTGTAGGCTCGGGCTTTCCATCGACCAACTGTCTAATGGTGAAAACAAGTCTATTCAGACTTATCCATAATAGGCAGGATAAATCTTCGAGAAAAAAAGAAAAAGAAAAAAAATATGGTGCCTTGCTTGAAAGGTCAGTGCAGACGACTACAATATTAACAGTTAATTTCTTGTTAAATAAGTATGGTCTTGAGTTTCATATAACATGCCTCTATATTTCTGTAGCTGATTTGAGTACACTTTTAACAGAACAGAACAAACTCCCCAAATTTCAGGTTTGCCATTTATGTCAACCTGTTATAAAGTCCACGGCTGGAATCTGTGGTTGTGTAGGCAGGCTATGGTGAAATCAATACAGGCAAAAAGAGAAAGGAAGAGTATAAAGAGTGAAAGAAGAGAGAGAGCCAAGCCCTCAGGTTTATTCTTATATGGTACATGGATCCAGTATGGCATATCACCTGACCACATTCTCCCAATGAGAATCAAGCATCTACAGCTCTACCAATAAGAATCAAGCATTTCTGGTCCCCATGATTACAGTGATCTGCCCACCACCACCAAGCGGCATGGCTCCTTTGGTCACCACCTGCCCTGAGCTGAGTGTGTGGTGATCCGTGACTAACAGAGGGGGGAGGGGGTAGTGGGTAGAGCTCTAAGTGCCCCTTACACACTATCTTACTAGCACCACAATGTCTATTTACAATGAGTCAAGTACCACCAGCAACTACATAAACACATCTATGCACCTGAACCTATATACCTTTTTCATAAATAGAGCATTTGCATTCCCCCACCAATGCGTCATTATCGGAATATTTTACACTGTGTTTAACCAAAATTAACTGAAAATAACAGAACCCTGGCTGACCCTAACCCAAACTCAGCTAGAACTATTTAGGTGTTTAACAAAAACACCAGATGGTAGGTTGGAGGTGGACATCCTTTTTATTCGACTTTAAGGCCTTTTCTACAACAGCATGTTGCACAACGAGTTCCTACCCACATCATTAGTTCTGCCAATGCCGTCAGAGGGCGGGTTGATGGTGGAAACCATCTATATGACATTTTCCACAGCGCATGCCGCACACTGAGTTGCTACCCACATTAGTTTCTGCCCCTGCCGTCAGAGGGAGGGTTGGTGGTGGGAATCACCTATTTATTGAATTTGCTTACCGATATTCTGGTCAGGGATGGTTCGATTTGTGTAGATGAGTGCCCGCTGCTGATGTACCCAGTAAGAGTGTCAATTCTTAACTAATAGTATTTGTAAATTGTACTTGTGTAATTTGTCTAGAAAATGAAGTTGTAGAGAACAATGCTGGTCAGATCCCTAAATATATTATCTATAAATAAATGTATGAATTCATAATAAAATAAAATGATGTTCCACACAAATTTGTGTTCTTTCTTACCATCATTTTGTCAGTGATAGCAGGGGATACAGTCATATAAAATGCAGCCTAATTTGAGTAAGGGACAACATGGAGGGGAAGTTCGGGTAATGACAGTTTTTATTGCAAAGAGGCAGTAAGCACCAGGGCCCTTCCCTATGAGGAGAACCAACAAGGACTAAGGTGGGTGGGTGAAAAAGTGTGATGTTTGTTTGTTGTTGTTTTACGTCCTAGCAACATCTAAGGTCATATCAGGACGGGTACTGACTTGTGACAGTGCACACTCATGGCGACTTTATAGTGCTGCCCCACTGGAAGACCAGGCTGCTAGCACCATGACCTGATATCCCACTCAGTCACATTATCCTGACACTGAGCCAACCAGTCCTTGTCCTATCCTAATAATGCTGAGCGCCAGGCTAGGAAGCGACAAGTATAAATTTTTAAGTCATTGGTTTGACCAGCGTTCGAATCCACGATCTACCAACACAGAAGATGGACGCTCTAACTTATTCGGATGTCCCGTCTGGTCGGAAAAGTGTGAACTTCACAATTATCAAAAGCGCACAAGCCGTATGTTGTAGGGGAAGTGTGTTAAGACCCACTGTACACTTTCTAAGACCTATAAAAATGTCAGTTAAATTAAGCAGGATTCGAACCCACACTTGTCATTCCGGGGCTAGCATGCTAACAATTACACTACCTAGGCTCCCTGATGCGATCAACCTATCCATGCCTACCCGTCGCTGTGACTCCTTGCCGGAGAGGTCAGTGCAGACCACTATAATATCTCAATTTGTATTGTATTTATGGGGATGGGGTCATGAAAGAGTTTTTTGCGCGCTTGTGAAAATGGTGATGATTGTGAAAGACCCCTCAGAAAAGACAAACAACAAGCCGTGGATGGTGGAAGGAAAAGTGTGAACGTCCACTGAGTAACGGGTGGCCGGAGAATGGACTCGTCCATTCACACACAGCAGGGAAGGGGAGTGCATCATCCCTGCCGAATCAAACACAATGTCAGCCGCGCAGCCAATGCCGAAGTATATGTACAGGTTTAGTGAAGAACTATTGCAATAACGAACAGGCAAAGCAGGAAGGCTCCATATAAATTAATTACCACTAATTAAGTTTAACATACACATATTTATCAAACCCATTCAGATTTTTACTTAAGTTAATTTTAACTCATCTTTGAAACAAAATGATATATAAAGGGGGCAGACTTGGCCATATAGTAAAATCTCAAATAGTTTACATCTGACAAGAACTGACAGCAACACCAGAGGTCAGCGGTATATGGAAACACTCGTCATTACTGTTCATGGGGGTGACAGATCCATGGAAGTCTTCAGGACCAAGTGGTTTAAGCACCAATGATTGGTTGATTGGTGGTTGCTTTACGCCATGTAGGCAGCATAGGCCATACCATGGTAGAAGCATTTGATCGAAGGCTGGATAGATAATGGAGAGGACACCCACAAATATATGACTAAAAGGGCTCTGTACACTTCCATATGAATACACACAAAACTAGTTCTTTTTTACCCCTGTGAGCTCGCATTAGATGCTCAATAGGGCCTAGATCAGCCAAAATAGGATCTGTAAGTTAATTTGTAAAAATTTAGAAGTCAAATTGCTGGCTACCCAAGGGGCGCCAATTCTGTTGTATGATCTGTGAGACCTGGTCGGCGACCTCTTCCAGCAACTCTTCCCTCGGTCGCTCTTCTGGCGGTGCTGCGGCATAGCGAAGTGAGTCAGCGAGCTGGACCTGCCCATCCGCAGTCCTCACAATGACCACCTCCTCTCCGAACTCATCTGTAGGCTCTGGGTCAAAGTCAATCGCCTTCCCCGCTATGTCAAAGCGATACCATTTAGGGCCTTTTGCAGCCGCCAGATCCAGCACGGCTTGGGACCGGAGGGACCCATGGTAGACCAGTGTCATCAACTTGGGACATTTCACAACTAGTTTGCACAGCAGGTCATCGAGGTGGTCGACTTCCACTAAGCTGATGAACTTGCATAGAGTCTTTGAGTACTTATCGCCAACTGATACAAGGTCGTCTGAACTAAGACTGGAGTACTTCATGAAGCCGAGCGTGGAAACGGGTATCTCTGGCTTAAGGAAACCGGCAAGCTCAACGAACGGCATCCTCGTGAGGATGGTGAATGCCACCTGCAGCTCTGGAGAGTTCTCCTGCAGCTTCTTCCACGTCATGCACGATATCTCAGGGACACCTTCCTGGTGCAAGCGAGAGTATGTGACAAGGACTGCAAGGCGCTTCAAGGGGGCGCGGTGTGGCTTTGCCAGCTCAACAATTACATCCTCAGAAAGCATTGTCGAGCGGAGAGCTAATGACTGAAGGTAACGGAAGTGTCGAACCAAGTCAAGCATCTTATCGGGTGCAGGCAGGATGGCATTGAGTGTTGTCCAACTACTGCTCTCTGCAGACTGCCAGAAGATGTCCAGCCGTTCCAGTTCTTGCAGCTTCAGGTTGGCCATGAGAGCCTCCAGGACATCGACATTCTGGATGCCCTGGTGCAGCGGCCAAGCCTTCAGATAGAAGCTCTTCAGGCGGAAGGCGTTTGTGACGAGGCCGATGAGAGCATCTAGGTGAGTGTTTTCCTGGGGTTTGTTGCTGAAAACGACTGTCTTTGCTGTGATAGTGCCGACATCAAGAGTCAGTTTCTGGAGGCGACACCTCTTCGATAGTTCGACGATCACCTCGCGCTGTTCCGGCTGTGCGAAGTGGTGCACGAAGCCCACGATGGTGAGTGTCAGGTCCTGGAAGTATGCGCCAAAGCGCCTCGTCATCTCCAGGTACCGGTCATCCATCACCATGCCGCCCCTTTGTTGTGAAGAATGCAAGTGCGACATGTCTCCAAGCAGGAAGACCTGCAAGGCCAAACTTCCATTAACACGTAGTACAACATGTGATGTGCAACATACACCAATGCATGTATGTCAGCAGTCATGCAATACATTTCATGTAATGTGTGATAGGTGCCATTTGATGTGCATCATGCTATGCATGTCAGCAATCATGCAATACATGTCATGTAATGTATGTCATGTGACATGGTGTACATCATGCACCATGACATGTATGTAATCAGTCATGCAATATATGTCATGTAATATGTGATGGGCATCATGCAACATGCCATGTATGTAAGTAGTCATGCAACACATCATGAAGTTCTTGTTATTGTAACATTACCATGTTTCCTATGTTTCTGAATTTGGTATGATTACATTACCATGCTTCACATATTATTAGTATTGTTACTGGACCGCATTTCATAGATATTATTGAGTAAACCCTCATTAGAATGCCATCAGTACAATCTAAGGATAGTTACTCCCATTAGTGTAGCTAGATAGTTATCACCTCACACATGACTGCTAGTGACAGTCCCACACAATACAACACACATACCTCACAATACAGCACCTTAGTAGAGAATCAATCAATCCTTTAATTATCATCAACTTGGTAATATATAGTTGTACAACAATATCTGCTTGGAGAGTATAGGAGAGCCTGCTTCTGATTGGCTGTCCTCCCATTGGCTGTAGGGCTCCACACATACATGATTGACAACCCCAGATATAGGTGGGAAAGCCATCCCCCGCCCACCCCCTGCACACTGGCCTCTGTGCTGGCTGGATATATCCTTATCTGCCCGTGTTAACCCTCTGCCTGCTGTGTCCCTGTACTTCCCATAACCCTCTCTTGTATCTTGCCTTATAATCGGAGAATTTTACAACATGTCACATAATGTGTGTTAGGTGACATGTGATATGCATCATGTAACATGCCATGTATGTCAGTAGTCATGCAACAAATGTTACATAACATGTGTTAGGTGACATTCGATGTGCAACATGCCATGTATGTCAGAAGTTATGCAATACATGCCATGTCATGTATATCATGTGACATGTGGTGTACATCATGTACCATGACATGTATGTAATCAGTCATGCAATAGATGTCATGTAATATGTGTTAGGTGACATGTGACATGGATCATGCAACATGGCATGTATGAAAGTAGTCATGCAACACATGTTACATAATGTGTGTTAGGTGACACGTGTTGTGCACCATGCAGCATGCCATACATGCCAGTAGTCATGCAACACATTTCACATAATGTGTGTTAGATGACATGTGATGTGCACCATGCAACATGCCATGTATGCCAGTAGTCATGCAACACATGTCACATAATATGTGTTAGGTGACATGTGATGTGCATCATGCAACATGCCGTGTATGCCAGTAGGCATGCAACACATGTCACATAATGTGTGTTAGGTGACATGTGATGTGCACCATGCAACATGCCATGTGTGTCAAGCATCATGTGGTGTTCATCACACAACATGGCATGTGTGTCAGGCAGCATGTGATGTGCATCATGCAACATGCCATGTGTGTCCTGCATCATGTGATGTGCATCATGCAACCTGCCATGTGTGTCAGGCATCATGTGATGTGCATCATGCAACATGCCATATGTGTCAGGCATCATGTGATGTGCATCATGCAACATGCCATGTGTGTCAGGCATCATGTGATGTGCATCATGCAACATGCCATGTGTGTCAGGCATCATGTGATGTGCATCGTGCAACATGCCATGTGTGTCAGGCATCAGGTGATGTGCATCATCCAACATGCCATGTGTGTCAGGCATCAGGTGATGTGCATCATGCAACATGCCATACGTGTCAGGCATCATGTGATGTGCATCATGCAACATGCCATATCTGTCAGGCATCATGTGATGTGCATCATGCAACATGCCAAACGTGTCAGGCATCATGTGATGTGCATCATGCAACATGCCATACGTGTCAGGCATCATGCGATGTGCATTATGTGAAATGCGACATACGACATGCATCATGTGTAAGCAACATGCGCCTGTACGATTACGTAGATCCACTCACATTATGTATTGGAAAGTTTCCAGATTCGGAACGAACACCCAATGATCATACAAATATAAATAACAAAGGTATATATGGGTCTTTTCATAGTAAATGGAGCCAATGTGTGACATGAGGATTACAAAATTAGATTGTGTTTTCCCTTAATTTGTTTCGCTGAGTAGATAACTGTTCGAAGGGATATCACAGTTCACAAGTTCACACACAGCACGGGTCAGCAGGGCAGTGGCGCACAAACTAATGTGTACAATACTTATAGCCTGATGGGAGCTCCCAATGCCCCCCTGGCGGCGGCGGCTCGAACCCGCGCCCCACTAATGTTACCTGGCCATATGACGGGAGCGTGACAGTGCTGCACCTACACCTGCATATACGTAGTATATATATATATATATATATATATATACATATATATATATATATATATATATATTATATATATATATATATATAAATATATAATAAACAGTTGGGCCTCAATAAACAAACAAGATATGACTGATGGTTGTTGAGAATAAATATATATTCTCGTGGGCGGAGAAATATGAAATGCCCACCTAATAGTTAAAAATGAGAATGCGTTAACAGCCAGGTCGCAGCTGGCATACAGTGCACAGGGCCGCTCACAGGGGGCACCACCGTGGTCTATGTCATAATAACAGGGTCAGCTAGATAGGATAAGTGCTAACTATTACATAGGGAACTGAAGGTCGGTAGTGTCCTTGTTTATATTCCCATAATGGATTATAGAGCACATAAACAGTTGGCCCCAATAAACAGAACAAGATAAGACTGATGTGGTTGAGAAGAAGATATATATTCTCTGGCGGAGATATATTAAATGCCAAGAGACCCATGGTCCCCCCAACCCCACAGTCTCAGTATACCGGCCAGTGCCGTGGAAACCCTAATGTCGTTCATTATGCGGACGCTCAATGGCGTCTGCAGGTAGGCGAAGATGGTATCGCTCGCCCAATCACCGCGCATCCTGAGCTCTTCCAGGGTGGCGCCACACAATGATAGGAAGGTACAGCCCCCCCTCCTCAAGGAGTGGGATGAGTAGTCCCCAGCGTCCAATCCCGCGACCCCACAGAAGTGCTTCAGCATCCCTTGGTATGTCGAGTATCGCAGTTCCATCGTGGCGCCCGCTGGCGTGGGGATCCGGAACGCCATGGCATCAGGCCCAGCTGGGACCTCCCTGAAGTGTCTCTCAGTCCAATAAACTGCATACAGGGAGAGGTCCGGGCACCTAGCCACAGGTATTCCGAGCATCCGCTCCGCGAATTGTATCGTCTTGGAGCGACGAACTCGCACCAACATTCCCCATGGGAGAAAGGAAAAGTCTCCCCTGAGTAGTGACGAGTCCGAGGCTGTCACCTGGCACTTCCTCAGTAGTGCCCTAAAGCTGCACAGTATGGCCGCCCGCCAGGCGGTGTGCCCCGCCGAGGTGGTCAGGGCAGCGAATATTCGCCTAAGCATGTCAGGCAGTAAGGGGGCCGGCCGCCTGCCTGGGATGGCAACCCCGCTCCCGCTTGATGCCCTTCAACGTGGATGCCAGCTCAAAGTTTTTGTAGTTGATCAGCTCCGCGCACTCCGTCTTCAAGAAGAAGTTCAGGCCACTGAGATAGTTGCACACCGATGTGTATTTGAGAGTCCTGGCCAGCCAGACTGCATACAGTGCTGTCTGTTCCGGAGGGCACGGTGTGGTGGGAAAGTGGCCTCCGAACTCCTCAATGAACTCCAGGTATCGTCTCACCTGGACCCCCCGTGTTGTGATGGAGTTTGGGGCGTAGTACTTGCGTTGCACGGCCAGCTTCTCCGTCCGCAGCTCCACAACTGGAAATAGAAGGGTCAGGGGAGTTGGTGAATATGTGGTTGCAACAAAGCCTGCGTGCTCCGTCTGCGACCCGGATTCGGTCCTTACTGTCACTGGCGCTCCAACGGCTCAGGGCGTCGCAGATCGTGTTGTCAGCACTCTTTACATAAACAGACTGAACATCAAAATTGTAATGTGCCGCTATCCAGAACAGCCTGCGCACGAAGTGCATGACCCCCTTTGATTTGGACCGACCCAAGGTCAAGGCCGCTCGGACCGTCTCATTGTCCGTGACCATGACCACCGTGCTGTCCTTCCACAGGTGGCCCCAGGTCTGGGCCGCACAGAAGGCTGCCCACATCTCCAGCACGTTTATGTGGGCCCCCCTACAAGTCCCATCGGGTGTGGCGTGGTGGTGGCCCACCTCATCCCTGATCCTCCCGTCTGGTCCCTCCCCGAAGGCTCCACTCCTCCAATCGCCGGCATGGATCGTCCCGAACCCCTCCCCGGAGGCGTCGCTGTAAGTCGAGACGTATGGGGTATGGCGGCCGATTATTTTTGCCTTCCCATTGAACCGTCTGGAGAAGTCCAGCCACCATCGTCTATCCTCATGAAAACCCCCCGAGAGGCGGACCTTGAAGTGGGGTTTTGCCACTGTGTTGATCGTGTCGTACATGCGTCTGCAGAAAGTGCGGCCTCCCCGGACCACCTTCGCACAGTTGACCAGCAAGCCAGCCAGCCGCTCCAGCTGGATCCTCCTAGCCTTCTTCCGGCCCTCCAGGGCCAGAAGCGCCATGGTCATCCTGGTCAGCTTGTCCTCCGGCAGCGACATCTCCAGGGCGATGGTGTCGATGTCGATACCCAGGAACCTTGTTTTGGTGGACGGGGAGGTGACTTTTGGGAAGCTTATGTAGAAGCCCAATCTCCGGAGGATCCCCATTAGGGTGGCCTGGGCCGTACAGCTCGCGTCGAAGTCCCGAGCTACGATACAGAAGTCGTCGAGGTAATTTACTAGCTCCCCCACGCCCTCACGCACTGCACAGCGGACAACAAAATCAGACAGCTTGCTGAAGACATAAGGGCTGGAGGCCAGCCCCATGCATAGCCTGTTATCTCTTAAAAAGACCGGGTCATTCCCGAAGTCCCAGAATATGCCCTGGAGGTCGGTCTCGTGGGTGGATGCTCACTGCCCGGTAGGCATCGCGGATGTCCACGGTCGCGAGATAGTCTCCGGCTTGCATCAGGGCGGCCACATCGTCGACACTATTGTAGGAGAATTTGGCCGTCACGCCAACCGTGTAGTTGTTGACTGACTCCCCCTCTGGTCTGCTGCAATCCACGATGCCCCTCACCCCCCCTCCATCCTTGGGGATGCAGAAGAGCCTATGCACACATAGCGGCCGGTCCGCCGCCCTGGTCAAAGCCCCTGCCTCGATCTCCTTCCTGAGTTTGCCAGACATGACCTCTCTGTCCTCATGGTCTCCCCCGGCGCCCTGATGGCACTCATAGCAAGCGTCGCAGTCCCGGTTTATTACCATGAAGCCGAAGCAGATGCCTTTCATGATATATTCGGCATCGGGGTCAGTATCACCCCTCATGAACAGCTCTGTGAAGACCCTACATGGCTTCATCTGGGACACGACACCATCAATGCTCTGCGTGCAGCTGCACAAACCTGTCATGCAGCTCCTCCAGAGTCGGAAGTCGGTCACACAGTCGGTAACCGTCTCCCTGACGGTGATGTCGAATACATGCTCATCTCCTGTGCCGTCCTCGACGTGGAGCCACCCCGGGTCCAGGCCATCCCCCCTGCTCGTCCATACAGGGGTGCCTCTGTGGGGTGTCTCCCCCACTTGTTGGTCACCGGGGATCCCCCCAGGGTGCCCGCCGCCGCCATCAGGGTGTCCACCCCGTCCCGCGTGTTGTTATTGTTGTTTACATCCGGGGCCTCCCGTGGCACGGGTGTCTCCACTGACCCCCGTGCTCCACTGCAACCCTCCGTAACGCCACCTTGGCAGCCTCCCGCCCCCCCTGGGGCTCCCGTGGTGTCAGTCCCACCCAGGGGCGGGGCCTCCCCGCGTGCCGCGACCACAGTGTTGTTGTTGTTTACATCCGGGACCTCCCCACGTGCGGGAAGCCAGCCCTGCGGCTCGGGCATCTTCACTGACCCACATGCGCCACTGTAAACATCCATACCACGCCCTTCGGCGCCGTCAAGTAATGCATCACACCCAGTACCTCGGAGACCGGTACCGTCCCTGTCCCAGCTGCGTCCACCGCCGGGTTGTGTGTCTGCCTGGGTGTCCCAAACCCCAGTACCGCTACCGTCCCTGCCCCGGCCGCGTCCACCGCCGGGTTGTGTGGCTGCTTGAGTGCTCACTGCGCCCCACCCCGCGCCCCCGTTTTCCCACGGTATGGCCGAATCTGGGTCATGCTCCGCATCCCCGGTGTGGCGCATCCCGGTGCACCGTCAGTCCCGGGTGCACTTAATGCGCTTGTGGCTGCGGCTCCCGCACTTGCTGCACCAATGCCCGAAGCTACAGTCCCCCTCCTTACTGTCACAACCCACTTCCTTGTTCCAGGGGAAGCAGGCTCGCTTGCCTCCCTTTTCATAGGTCTTGAGCCCCTTTGGATTCCCGGTGGTCGCACTCTTAGTTTTGGCCCGCATGGCCTCATGCCCGTAGTGGATCAGGCTCGCCGCCGCATTCCCTGACGTGAATGCAGCGAAACCCTCCCGTTCCGCCAGCTTACGCACGGCCGTGTCATATCGAACATGGGCAGTGTCTTTGAACAGCTCATGCGTAGCCTTCGATGCAATGTAAGCAAGGTGGCTGAATAGGGCCTGGCCATCTTTTAACGTCACACCGTCTAGGCTCAGGAACCACAGGCATGATGCCTCCTGTAACTCGGCCACTGATAGTTTGCGCACATCCTTCTTATCCTCAGTATAGTTTTTTAAAGACCACTTACTTTTCCGTCTCCGGGACGTGCTCCTTGTCCTGCTACGTGAACTGGAGTCACTACGAGAGTGCGATCTGCGCCGCCGTGTCGGGCTCTTGCGCGATACCTCCCCGTAACTTGAGTGACCTCTTACCGTATGGGCTGCTCCGCCCTGCTCGGCTGGTGGTGGCTTCACTGTGTCCCTGGCCGCCTTTTCCTTTACTAACACGGTCCGTCGTTCCTCCAAGTCAAACATGCGCTTGTCCCTTTCCAGCTGCCTTATTTCCTCCCTCACGCGTCGCTCCTCTTTATCAATGCACATACTCTGTACGTCTTTTGTGATATCCTCCATCACTCGCTCATCGGACGCTTCTCCTGCCGTCGCCATCTTGACCGCCGAGAATTTGCGCGTTATGCATATGTGGTTGCCTGCGGCGTCCTCCCGTTTCACGTCAGTAATGCACCTCGGTCCAGAATGAATTTTACCACACGGGTTGCAGAAACCCTCAGACATACCGTATCGCACAGATGAGTGTCAAGCTAGCATGATTCCAGATAGAAGGCGAGCTGGATCGGGGAGCGAGCACCATGTGTCCATTCGGGTCAAGTTAAAAATTGAATGCGTTAAGGCCAGGCGCAGCTGGCATACAGTGCACAGGGCCGCTCACAGGGGGCGCCACCGTGGTCTATGTCATAATAACAGGGTCAGCTAGATAGGATAAGTGCTAACTATTACATAGGGAACTGAAGGTCGGTAGTGTCCTTGTTTATATTCCCATAATGGATTATAGAGCACATATATACTATATACTTTATTATATATATAATACATATAAAAAATGGAAAATGTTAACTAAGAGAGAGAGAGAGTAAAAAGAATATAGTAAAAGTACGAAAAGGGTATTATTTTATTATTGCAAATTAATTATTAGAATACAGTATACCAAAAATATATTGCTTCTTTTGTCCGGTCAGGATTAGAATATAATATACGAGAAAAATGTTGGATTTTTATGTGTGCAAAATCATGACTAGAAATCATACTGAAAAAAATAGTATTTGTGGGGAGGGGATACAAAGTCAATTAGAGTACAGGGTTTAAAAAAAGCATTGTTCTTGTTGCACATTAGAATACAGTATTAAAAAAAGAGCATTTGGGGAGGATACAGTCATAATTAGAATACAGGGTACAGAAAAAAGCATTGTTCTTGTAGCACAGCAATGATAATGGAACCTGTGTGAAAGGCTTCTGATCCCAAATAAAAGCCCCAAAAGGCGTTGCCTTACCTTGACTGTGTGCCAGAGGGAGGGGTGGTGGAAGGCCCCGTATAGGGCGTGGCAGGTCCGGCACACGGAGCTTCTGGTCGCCAGGTCGAGTCGCGCCAGGATGTTCACCCACACGATATCGGGCAGCAGGCTGAAGTCGACGCCCACCGCCCCCGCCTCGTCGCCACCCGCCATGACACCCGCCATGACACCCGGGGGCACCTGTGCCAAGAGCGCAGAGCACGCCGTTACGTTATGTAAACAGCGTAAAGGCCCTGTCACACTACGACGCGTCTAATGGAGCAGTCACACTACGACGTGTTGGCCCGGTGTTGGACAACGCGTGGCAACGTGTTGGGTTTTTGGGCGAAACGTCGGGACGCGTCGAGACCCGTTACAAACGCGTTATAAACGCGTTACCGGCGCGTCAGTACATGTCGGTACACTTTGAGTGACAGGTAGGTCTGAACCAACGCGTCGGCGCGCGTCGCCCAGCGCCGAAAGTTTTGTGCAAGCACAAAACTTTCAGCGCTGGGCGACGCGCGCCGACGTGTTGCGTAGCGTGGGAACCTGGCGAAATTGGGTCAAGCGGCATTGTTTTTCCACCGGCGGAACACGTTGGCACCGCGCCAGAATAACGCGCCAAGTTTTCTCAAAACTCGCCGAAAAGTTTGACGTTTCTCGACGCGTTGAATATATTTAAGCGCGTTGGCGGCACGCCGGAATACACGTCGTAGTGTGACTGCTCCATTACCGGCGTGCCGGCAGCGCGCAAAATATTATCAACGCGTCGAGACACGTTCAACTTTTCGGCGGTTTGGGAGAAAGTTCAGCGTCCGCGCGGCGCGTTAATCGCGCGCGGCCAACGCGTGTCGACGCGTGCGGCAAAAAAAAAAAAAAGTTTGGCGATATGTCCTCATATGACCTTAGATGTTGGTAGGACGTAAAACAACAAAGCACTCATTTGGCGCAACGTGTGGCAACGTCTGCCTAGCGTGCTTCTGACGACCCCGGAACGTCAGGAACGTCCCCGGAACGTCCCCAGAACGTGCGCACCGACATGTCGGCGCGCGTTGGGGCACGTAGAATGTTTTGTGCTTGCACAAAACCTTCGACGCGTGCCGACATGCGCCGACGCGCGCCGACGCACGCCAAAATGTACCGACGTGTACCTACGCGCGCGTAACGCTTCCCGACGCGTGCCAACGTTTTGCCTAAAAAGGCAACACGTTGGTGAGAAACGTCGTATATATGTGACAGCCCCATATGGTTCCATTGGACGCGTTGTATTCACGTTCAACCACTCAGTCTAAAGGCTGCATTCCATATACGCGTAATGCGTTATGCGTTACGCGTTATGCGTTATGCGAATGCCAGCACACCGTATTGGTAGCTGCGGCCGACGTTGTGGTAAAAGTTTGGCGTGCCGTCCTGATATGACCGTAGATGTTGGTAGTATGTAAAACAACAAAAAGCAACTGTTTGGCGCAACGTGTGGTAACGACCCTCATGCGCGCGCGGCTTCTGCCTAGCGTTCGCATAACGTTATTCCAGCGATCTCCACGTGCTCCTAAAGTAGCCCTAATATTGGTACCCGCGCATTGTCGGTCGTCGAAAGTTTTGTGCAAGCACAAAACTTTGCCAATCCGATGACGCGCCCCGCCGACTGTTGCCATCCATCAACGAATACCAAGGCGCGCCTAACGCGCCTGTAACGCTTCCAGATGTCTCCCGACTTTTCGCCAAAACGTGACACACGTCGACGCGCGTTTGCGAGAAACGTCATAATGTGAGAGCACCATAAAGTCGTTCAGACTAGCATGACGTCAGGAATTTCTCCGAGGCGTACCTTGAATGCGGCCCAGGGAAATCCAGGAATCCCTTCAGGTTGCACTTGTACACTAGCCATTGTGGACACTAACCTCAGCACTTTCTATCCACATATTCAGTTATAATACAAACTGAAAATGTGTGTTTAGAGAGAATTTGTTCCTGTTCCTGACACAATGGTCTATACTGGGTCCCCTCAAACATTAGATGATTATTTGTTGTGTATAGTGACATCTACGGTCATATCACAATGGGTACCAACTTGTGATAGTGCGCACTCATAGCGACTGCATAGTGCTGCCCTGCTGGGAGACCAGGCTGCCAGAATCATGACCCAATATCCCACTCAGTGACATTATTCTGATACAGAAAAAAGCACCCAAGACTTTGAACTCTCCTATTATTAACAGGAGAGTGCAAAGGCTGGGGTGTTTTAGTGTCAAGTGCCAACCTAGATAGCGACAAGTATCAATTTGTAAGTCAGTGATTTGACGCAACCTAGGTTCGAACCCATGACCTCTCGCGGCGCTCAGACCGATTCAGCCATTGCATCAGGTAATTAGATATTTGAAAACACTGCGAATACATTTGAGAAACTTTCATGAAAAGTAGATAAAGGGGTCGACCTGGTACGTGTGTGTTTGGGGGTGGCGGTGGTGATGTGGGTGGGGCCACTTCACTGAATGTATAATTTTGTGACTATATTTGGGAGGTACTGTCATACGTGAATCAGAATTCAGTGGCTGGAGTAACTCCTTATTTGGTGAAAGGAACGCTACTTGGGTGAAGCACGTGATCTCATACAACGCTCCTGCCTCCAGTGTTGATGTTTATCGTTACACGCCCAACATGCTGTCATATGGCTGGGATGAAATTACATCTGCAGTCTAATGTTTCAATTGGGCTGGTTGTGAGTGGAGCTCCGATGTTAATCTAAAGTAGGCTTAACAGTTGGTCGTCTCTGCTCTTTCAAATAGCACCCCTAAGCTTCAAGCAGTTTAGAAAGGCGTAAGGAGCTGTTATAATGGCTATTACAGTTTCAGATTTCTATCGTTTAGATTTCTGCCACCTTTATAGGATAAATATATTAGGTGGATCGTTTAATTTTAAATAAGATATTATAAATGGCTAACTTTGGAGATATTTGAAGTGAAAACATGCTAAATTACTTTTGGCGTGTACACTAGTAAACTACATGACACTATAGTCTCCAGCAGTAACCTGTTCTGTTAAATCGACTTATTATTCTCTGCTAAGCTATATGTAGCAACATCTAAGACTGCTGGCTTATAAATTAGTATGCGAGAGAATGAGAGAAAGAGGGCGAGGGAGGGAGAGAGAGCTCCCCAGAGAGAGAGAGAGAGAGAGAGAGAGAGAGAGAGAGAGAGAGAGAGAGAGAGAAAGGGGTGGTGGTACGAACCCGTGTGGTGTGAGAGTCCAGGAGGAGTTGCAGAGGACCTGTATTACTATTACTAGTATTAGGGTATATTTATAGTTGAAACTGGAGTGTATATTCCTTGACTGGTCTAACTTTTCTGTAGAACCACCGAGCTCATTTTGCAATGAACTCTAAAGAGACTGCCGAACACTGTTATTAACCTCCTCGGCAGCTATAAGCCTATATCGTGTGAATGTGATCTAATTCCGTATGTTATCCTTGCATCCCCTCGACCCAGACACTGACACCGTGAAGTTGGAAGTTCATGAATACTCAAGTCAAGAGTCAAGTTGAAGTTGAGAAAAGCCACAGGAGAATTTGCGGGAAATGTCGACCCTGTCTCCACAAGTGTTGTCCTCTTACTCTGCAGTGACAATGGTGGGAGCCAGTCCAGGCACTACATCCAACATCAGTAGTGGAAATGTCCAGGTTAGTTGCACAACTTGTATTCGTATTGAGTCACAAACTCAGGGCAGCCCACAGTGCGGGACAACCCACCACCATGTTTACATCTATATTTAGACCGGCCTCATCTTAAGAGGGAATCCTCCGCGATGACGTTTCACTCACCCTCCTCCCTCATGGTGCGGAGCTACTTCAAGTTGACTCAAGAGGGCGCCACCTTTCTTTTTAGTAAGTTGGTTGGTTGTTATTGTTTTACCACCTAGCAACATCTAAGGTCATATCAGGACGGGTACCGACTTGTGACAGGTCACACTCATGGCGTCTTTTTTGTGCTGCTCAACTGGGAGTCCAGGCTGCCACCACCATAACCCAATATCCCACACAGTCACATTGTCCTGATACTGAGCTAACCAGTCCTTGTCCTATCCTAGCAATGTTGAATGTCAAGCTAGGTACCGGTGTGGTGGTTTCAGCGGGTTCCCGTGCTCAGAGGTGTCCCTCGCTTCTGCGCATGCGTCAGAATCTAGTAAACATGGCCGTAATCGATTAACACGAACCGGGCGACTCGGGTCATCCGAATTTCAAATAGAACACGCGAGTGGAGTCGACAAATACACGTCCCGTGTGCAAAAAAAGAATAACTTAGATTAATGAAATGGAAATTTAGGTAAACTGGGCCATGATACAATACTTTAAATCCTATTTTGCTGTACTTTTATCGGTTATTAAAAAAAAAAGAACAAACTGTCCACCCGAGCGTATTCGATTATTCAACCCGAGTTTGTAGGATGTGCGCATGCGCCAATAAGTGGCTGGGGTGACCCGAGTTGATGCGAAATCCGCGCATGCGCAGAAGCAGCGCAGAAGCAGCGCAGAAGCGAGGGACACCTCTGAGCACGGGAACCCGCTGAAACCACCACACCGGTATGTGACAAGTATCACTTTTATGAGTCATTAGATTCACTCGGCTGGGATTCGAAGTCCCAACATTCCACACGGGAAGCTCTCAAGATCTATCGATTAATTTGGCCACCACATCCTGTTCTTTCTTAAAGTTGCATAGTCCGATGGTTTTGAATTTCTGTATTTTTTTCTGAGATAAATATATTAGATCGATCACTAGATTTACATTAGTTCAAAGTTATTTTTATTTTAAATGGTAAACTTTTGGGATATTTTGAGTGCAAACATGTAAAATTAGTTTTGGCAAGCTTGCCAAGACTCAGACACCATAGACTTCTGCAGTAACAGGTTCTGTTAAATTGACTCAGTGTTGCCTTCTACACAGAAACAAATGCTTAAAAAATGCATCAGTATCTAAGTTAGATATGTAAAATCAAATCTAGATAATTGGTTTGGTTTTGAAAATTTGCTATTTCATTGGACTATGCAGCTTTAATATTTGGACTTTACTAGATTAGGATTTCTCCTCTCAATTTCTTTGTTTGTTTCTTTATTTCTTCCTTTTTTTCTTTCTGTCATTCTCGCCTTTTTCCCATTTCTCATAATAATTCAAATATAATCTCTTCCTTCCAGGCAGCAATAGATCAGTGGGTTAAAGGCCCTGTCACACTACGACGTTTCCCCCGGCGCGCCGGCAACGCGCAAAATATTTGCAACCCGTCGAGAAACGTCAAACTTTTCGGCGTGTTGGGGGGTAGTTGGACGGGCGGCAGCGTGTTGGTAGCGTGATCATATCGTGTTATTAGCGCGCCGTCAACGGGTATCAACATAGCAGCCTCCCTCCCTCCCTCCCTGTGTCTGTGTGTGTGTGTCTCTGTGTCTGTATGTACGTCTCTGTGTCTATGTGTGTGTCTGTGTGTGTGTCTGTGTGTGTGTCTGTGTGTGTGTCTCTGTGTATCTATGTGTGTGTCTGTGTGTCTATTTGTGTGTCTCTGTGCGTGTGTCTCTGTGTCTTTGTGTCTCTGTCTCTGTGCATGTGTATCTGTGTCTGTGTCTCTGTGTGTGCGTATCTGTGTATGTGTGTGTGGCTCTGTGTCTCTGTGTGTGTCTCTTTGTCTGTGTGTGTGTCTGTGTGTGTGTATGTCTGTGTGTCTCTGTACGTGTCTGTGTGTTTCTGTGTCTGTGTGTGTGTCTGTGTGTGTCTCTGTGTCTGTGTGTGTCTGTGTGTGTCTCTGTTTGTGTCTCTGTGTGTGTCTCTGTGTCTCTATGTCTTTGTGTGTGTATCTGTGACTGTGGGTGTGTCTCTGTGTCTGTGTGTGTGTCTCTGTGTGTGTTTCTGTGTCTCTGTGTCTCTGGGTGTGTCTCTGTGTCTGTATCTGTGTCTCTGTGTATATATGTGTGTCTGTGTGTGTATGCGTGTGTGTGTCTCTGTGTCTCAGTGTGTGCATATGTGTCTCTATGTGTGTCTCTGTGTCTCTGTGTGTGTCTCTGTGTCTGTATGTGTGTCTCTGTGTCTATGTGTGTTTCTCTGTGTGAGTCTGTGTGTGTGTCTCTGTGTCTCAGTGTGTGTATCTGTGTATCTATTTATGTTGGTGTGTGTGTGTCTCTGTGTTTGTGTGTGTCTCTGTGTGTGTATATGTGTGTGTATTTGTGTCTGTGTGTGTCTCTGTGTATATGTGTGTGTCTCTTTGTCTCTGTGTGTGTCTGTGTGTATGTGTGTGTCTCTATATGTGTCTCTGTGTCTGTGTGTGTCTCTGTGTGTGTCTCTGTGTCTATGTGTGTGTCTCTGTGTTTGTGTGTGTCTCTGTATGTGTCTCTGTGTGTGTCTCTATGTGTGTCTGTGTGTCTGTGTGTGTGTCTCTGTGTCTCTGTGTGTGTCTGTGTGTGTCACTGTGTCTCTGTGTCTCTGTCTCTATGTGTGTGTATGTGTGTGCGTCTCTGTGTCTGTGTGTGTCTCTGTGTCTATGTGTGCGTCTCTGTGTCTTTGTGTGTCTGTGTCTATGTGTGTGTCTCGGTGTCTGTCTGTGTGTGTGTCTCTATGTGTGTATGTGTGTCTGTGTGTCTGTGTGTCTGTGTGGGTGTCTCTGTGTCACTGTGTGTCTCTGTGTTTGTGTGTGTGTCTGTGTGTGTCTCGTTGTCTCTGTGTGTGTCTCTGTGTGCGTCTCTCTGTGTGTGTCTGTGTGACTATGTGTGGGAGGGAAGGGGGGATAGGGAGAAAGAGAGGGAGGGAGAGAGGGGGGAGGGAGGGAGGGAGAGTGTCTGTGTGTCTCTCTCTCAGAGACACACACACAGACACAGACACACACATAGAGACACACAAAGAGACACAGCGTCACACACACAGAGACACACACACATAGACACACACATACATACACAGACACACAGAGACACAGAGACACACACACACATACACACACATACACATAGACACACACATAGACACACACACAGACACAGAGACACACACACTGAGACACAGAGACAGAAAGACAGAGACACAGAGACACACACATACACAGAGACAAACAGAGACACAGAGACACACACACAGACACAGGGCCACACACAGACACAGACCCAGAGACACACACACTGAGACACAGACACAGAGACACAGAGATACACCCACACAAACACAGAGGCACAGACACAGAGACACACACACAGACACACACACAGACACAGACACACACATATACACAGAGACACACACATGGACACAGAGACACACACAGACACAGAGACACACACACACAGACAAACACACAAAGACACAGATACACACACAGACACACGGAGACACACATACACACACAAATACACAGAGACACACACACAGACACAGAGAGACACACAGAGACACACACATAGACACACACATGGACACACACAGATACACACAGACAGAGAGACACACACAGAGACACACACACAGACACAGAGCCACACACAGACACAGACCCAGAGACACACACACTGAGACACAGACACAGAGACACAGAGATACACCCACAGAAACACAGAGGCACAGACACAGAGACACACACACAGACACACACACAGACACACACACACACATATACACAGAGACACACACATGGACACAGAGACACACACAGACACAGAGACACACACACACAGACAAACACACAAAGACACAGATACACACACAGACACACAGAGACACACATACACACACAAATACACAGAGACACACACACATACACAGAGAGACACACAGAGACACACACATAGACACACACATGGAGACACACACACAGATACACACAGACAGAGAGACACACACAGAGACACACACACAGACACAGAGACACACACACTGAGACACAGAGACAGAAAGACAGAGACACAGAGACACAGACACAGACACAGAGACACACGCAGACACAGACACAGAGACACACACACTGAGACACAGACACAGAGACACATAGATACACCCACAGAAACACAGAGGCACAGACACAGAGACACACACACAGACACACACAGACACAGACACACACATAGACACAGAGACACACACATACACACACATACACATATACACACACACAAAGACACAGAGACACACACACACACAGACACAGAGAGACACACACACAGACACAGAGACACACACATAGACACACACATGGAGACACACACAGATACACACACAGAGACACATAGACACACACAGACACACACACAGACACAGACACACACAGAGACACACACACACAGACACACACAGCAACGTGCGAGCAACGCGCTGGTAACGCGTGTCGACGTCCTGCAAACGCGCCCTTCGCGCCCGTAACGTGGGTCAACGTCATGCCAACGCGCCGGTAACGCGCGATCCAACACGTTGGCGCACGTCGGCGCGCGTCCAAAGTTTTGTGCATGCGCAAAACCTCGACGCGCCCCGACGCGCGCCGACGCGCGCCGACGTTTCCATTCACACGTTGCTATGTACTGACGCGCCGGTAACGCGCCGGTAACGTGCCGGCAACGCGCCGGTAACGTACCGGACGTGTACCGACGTGTTGAACAAAAACCCAACCCGTCGGCACGCGTCGAAGCGCGTTGGTGAGAAACGTTGTAGTGTGACAGGGCCTTAATATGGAGGTCCGTAAGTGTAGCATATATTGTGATACCTATAAGCTCCCCACCCCGATAAATAAACCTACAATCTGTTGCACAGTTTAGTAAAAAGGAAAAGAAAAAAAAGAAAAATAATAATTTTTAAAAGAGGTTATTATAATTATCAGAATAATACTTTTTCAGATAAAACTGACTCTTTTAGATGTTTGTACAATACTATAATTCAAATTCTCCTTCAAAATTATTACAGTTAAATGCAATAACTAAGACGGGATAAATTTAGGAACATAATTAGACGTCTAATTAAGTCCAAAATAGTTTATGTTGACTTACATGTTTATTATGTGGTTCCTAACTAAACCCACCCAATATTTGCACAATTCTAAGATCTGTAGATCTGCGTACATGTCAAAAGATCTTTCTTCCACCGACCTGTCCATTGGGCTGTATTCGATTCACACGACCAGGGCGACTCAGGTCACTCGAGTTGCGATTGGAGTCAACAAATACACGGGCCATGTACAAAAAGTCCCGACCCCAGTAACCCACCTCTTGTCTGGGGTTTGCTAGGAGGAGCACGCGAACGCCAGCACGCGCCTCTCCTCCAATGAGATATAGTATTTAAAAATGGCTTCGGGGTGGTCATGCTAAACCAATCAGAGGGCTTGTTGCATATGATAAACAATTCAAAATGGCTACTGCCTTGGTAGATTGCTGTAGTATAGAATATCTGACACATTTGAGAGGAATTAAAGGACTTAGAAGCATCTTACAATACATTTCAGTAACACAATGGGAGGGAGTTTGCATATGTATATGAATTCTGTGTCTCTTTTAATTTCTAAAGCATTTATCATCATATGAACAGGCAATCCTTGAGCTGGTTTGTCACACTGAGTGATAATATGATATTTTGCCATTGACTTTGCACTGGTTATCCCCACCCCACCCTACACATTGCTATGGCCAGGACTGTAAGTAATATATTTCACATTACCCCCCCCCCCCAACACACACACACTCCCCTTTATCTAAAATGAAAAACAAGCATATAATTTGCATTTTTTATTTCCAACAAATATTCACAAGCTGCACAATATTTATATTTTTTTTATTGTATGCAATCAATACTATAAATAGTATAAAATGGTTGGTCCATCATCAGGTCTTCAAAATGTCAGTATTCTCCTTGAGATGTTCTAAGAGATTAGCCACCATTCACAAATTAAAGCCATTGAATCTCATTTTGATAACAAATGGCTAGAATTTACAAGTAGTTGCTTCTCTATCTGATAGCTTGTCCAGGTCTGTTTATGTGCTTGGATTCATAGAAATCTGTAAAATATAAACATAAAGGAGTGTGTATTTACAGGAATTGTTGATTACAAATACAATCAAATGTCATCAATGGCCTACAAATAATAATCACACTACTTGTACCCTACCCTCTCCTCTATCAGTCTATGCTGGAACTTGCCAATTATAACAGCAATTAAAACAGCTGTCACAAATGTATATGATTTAACAAAAGATAATTCTTTGTTTTGTATGGTCCAAATGCTGGTCACAACTGTATCAAAATAAATAACATATCCTCACAGGTAAAATCTGTAACTGGTGTTATAGAACAAGGAAGTTCTCACCTATTGTATTTCCTTGAAATTTAAGGGAATCAGATTACTATACCCAGCTTTTTGGATGACACCATAGAATTTTGTCTGAAATTACAGACTCAGCTATTTTGGAAAACACACTTATTTTTGTAGGCCTATAAAAACCAGCAGTTTAATTGCATGATTAATCATGTGATCTCCCAAATAAAAATCAGTATGTACTTATTGCTTTGTGATGATCACCTTGCATTTTCCTTATCCCTTTGTAAAAATATGCGACTTTCTGGTTAAATTCTAGTCTCATTGTTATTTGCAGGTTATAATTGTGTATTGTGCATATTTGTGATTGCATCTAATGTGAAAGTAAGAAAATAATAGAAACCACTTCCTGACCAAGTATAAGTGTTGAGTTGCATTTATAGTTTTTCAGATGGGTATCTAGGTATTTCACCTTGTTTGAGATTAAGTGTTAGAAAATTATGAATATATTTTGGTATTTAATATTTCATACAAAAGGATTAGCTAATTTTCTTACCTGATATCATTTGGTATGCCAATTTCTCCTCATCGCAGGTTAGGCTATGGTATCTGACACTGAAATAGACTAGTAATAAAGATATTTAAAAAGAATTGTAACATGAAGCTTATTACTTGGTTTAATTTTAAAGCACGTTCCTCCCCTTTTATTAGAGGAGCAGTTACCATATGCACAAAGCCATCTGTGTTCAGTTTGTTATATTTGAATACTTGTTGTTTTTTAAATACTTTAATAAACTAAGAGAACACACCGTAAGCAGTTTTCATGCAATTTCTATACATGTATACAGCCAAATACTAGGGGCAGTATGTGAAGTTAAACAAATCGCAACCCTTTACAGTAAACAGAAAACCGTAGGGTTGCTGCATGGCCGTCATATCCGACCGCATGGTCCCCACATGTTTTTGCCAATTTGGTGACTTACTGCCAGCGCAAACACGCCAGAGGCGATTTGTGACTTAGGCATTAATGGTAATAAACAACATCTACTTGGGTTTAACATCATCATGGAATCGTAGGAGAATGCCCGAAGTCAGGTTTCAACTATCCTATCACCCACACCTAACTATTTCTTGTTTGGGCATCATGTTTTAGCAACATTTAAGGTCATAAAATGGGATTCAAACTACCAACTTGTTGTCATTTACATCCTAATTCTTTGGTATTTTGCTGAATGCTAATTGGTAAATATAAAAAATCAACAAAATCACAGAGATCTTGATTCCCACTATTCATCCTTGTATTTTACTGCATTTTTCCTATTTCTAAAAACCGTTACCACCAATATAACATACATTAAAAATAATATGGGGAACATTAGCAACTTTATCTTCAATATGACATGAGATGTAAACCTATAGCATTGGCATTATCACTTCATATCAGGTTCAAAATAATACAAGAACAGTAATTCTCTAAAGCTAATAGGTTAAAGGTCAGTTTTCACTAGACTTGAATGGTATCCAGCAAAAATCACGGCAATCAAGATGAATAAGCATGGGTCTTCTCCCATAGACTTAGCACTAACAGGGAATCGTGGGGAAAGTGCTGGAACCAGGTTTCACTTGTGTTGTGTCTAACTCGTTCTTGTTTAGGTTTATGTTCTGCAGTCATAACAGAACAGGTTTTGAATAACCCGATTACGGTCATATACATCCAGATTCTTTGGCATTTTGTTTAATGTTAATTGATCACAAAAACACAGATATTCTCCCAGAGGCTTAGGACTGTTTGAGAATACCAGGAAATTCCTGCAAGTCAGGTTTCATACACGGCTCTCCTGGCACCATTCCACTAATCAATCAGTACAGACTATTCTTGGAGAGCATCCCACTCTCCTTGTGGCTCTATTATCACCCATGCATATGCTGATGGTGCTGCAGCTGCAGCATAGTATTGGTCTATGCTGATGGTAAAAATATTTAGCTGTGTATATGAAAGCTAGGCCCCTGACCACACATCCCTACACCCCCACAACACACCAATAAATCCCCACATACCAAAATCCTCACATACCAAAATCCTCACCACACCCCTACACCTTCACCACACACACCACACAAACCGACTGCCTCTCACTTGCTGTTTTCAATTTTAGCACTTTGTTATTATTAAGTCACTCATAAAAAACTGAAATCGATTTGAAGCAACAGTCGATCTGTGGTGTTTTCTTTTGTCGTTTCATTTTATTGATGCCCATGTTGACTGACTGCCGCTCACTCACTGTTTTCATTTTTAGCACACTCCTTCTTAGGCTGCCTTGTTCTTCCTCCGCCCCCTCCCCCCTGCCCCTCAATTCCTCTGATCACTACACACCGGAACCCAACTCCCGACCACATGGGACTGCTTTCAGCGGTGCCCATTCAGTGCTGCAGATTTGCAGCCTTCAGCGCACCAATGCGACTGAAAACTCCCCAAAACAACAACAGTAACATAATTTGATCTGAAGCAGTGAATAGTTGATCTGTCCTTTTTGTGGGGTCATTTTTGTTTTAATTATAATATTAATGCATGTGATGTTGATTGACTGCCGCTCACTCACTGTCTGTTTTCAATTTAAGTATGGTCATCAATAACAGAATTTAAAGCGGCATAGTCCGATGAAATATCAAATTTTCAAAACCAAACCATCGGACTATGCAACTTTAATATTGGTATTATACTGTCATGTGATATCACTATCATGACTATGTAAATAAATAATTTCCCTATATTGGTTTCATGTTATGACTTATTAAATTAGTATTTTGTTCTAGTAGGTTATCTAGGTTTTAGAAAAGTTTATATTGCATGATAGAACTTTAATGACTTAAAAATGTATACTTGTAAGTTTTAGCTTGGCATTCGGCATTACTACTACTACTACTACTACTACTAGGATAGAGTTAGGAGCAAGGTAAATATTAGATAAAAGATTCACCCGGTACTTGTTGTACACGGGTGAAGACCAGCCTTATATAAATTCGGGCGAAAATAGCGTTAGTATGGAACAACAAGTAGAATGTCTGGCACCAGTGTCAAATGGTTACAAAAGCTGTATTCACACAGGCAAGTTAAAACGCCTCACGCAAAACCACTTGCATAGTTCGACTCAGATTTGCCATGTGAACACACGGTTGAGGCGTTTTAGGGCTGAATCGATTCATATAAATCGTTTATTGTAAAACGCTTCGCGAGGTGGTCTACATGTTGAAACGTTTTATCTTGCCCGTGTGAACGCATATGAAGCGATTTATGATGTCACACGCATGTGCAGTCGAGACCTTGGTTTGTTGACTTTCTGGTCGATCAAAAGCGCATATATAATTTAGTCTATGAAACCACTAGCTGCGCACATATATTTTTTTCATCATTTATTTTTAGGGTTTCACTGCCCAGCAGAAGTTTTGACCGTGACAAACCAATACGATTCAGTCAATACATATCTAGGTCGAACCCACACTCTCTCGTGCCGGCGTCGACGAACCCAAAATGGCGCTGGTTAGTCTGCACATGCTCATGCGCAGATATCGATTTCCGGCCCAAGTACTGCCCGTGTGAACGCGCATCTAAATCGCTTCATATGATTCGCCTTCTGGAGATCGCTTTAGTTTTTGCTCCGTGTGTATACAGCTTTTATATCGGCCGGACTTGGTGAAATGGGGATGAGAATGCAAAAAGACAAGATGGCGGCGCAGAACGCCGTCAGATTTCACTTTTAAATCTTATTAAACTAGATATAATTTTATATTTTTCAACTCAAAGGTAGCGGCTATCAATAAGACATATTGAACGATTATTGTATGCTTCTTAGATGTGATAATCTACGGCTCTCGCAATTCTTTGACCCGTTTTTTGCGGACAGCTTTTTCTTAGGGTTGGTTTGCACCCCTACTGCAGCAGTACGGGGTGAATCTTGTATCTAGGTAAATAGGAAGAGGCACTCTGCCTGATACAATGATCTCTGTTATTCTTGTACCAGTAATTAAGGACAAGATGGGAAGGATTAACAGTAACGATAACTACAGACCTATAGCACTTGCTAGTATTTTGTCAAAAATATTTTTAAATGTACTGCTAGATAGACTGGACTTGTATTTAAAAACAAATGATAATCAATATGGCTTCAAGCGGAAACATGGAACAGATAGGGAACCAAATTAAGCGGCGTGTTTTTCGCGTGCCTCACTAGTGTAGGCCTATTGTAATTCATATAAATCCGATTTGAATATTAACAGATATATTACACATAACGATTGGATTTTCATATTTAATTCATGTTGTTATTACTTATATTCATTCTCGATGTCAGACATCCGGGCACTTTTGGGGGCCTCGGCTCGCGAAGGGTAAAACAAATGCCACTCTCATAGAAACAACATTGAAACTACCCTATCTATCACAGTGATTTTTGCTTTTTGGTGCTTTGAAAGCAAATTTCTGTTGTTTCTATTAAATAGTTCAGATCTTTCTCTCTAATTTCATATTCAGCTTCTTTTTTTTATCAGCCAATTGGAAGTTCTTGAATTTATTTGGCGAAAATAGTTTTTGAGGCCATGATCTGGTAAGGCTAACACTGGCACTGACACTCAGAATATCCCAACTTTCACTATTATCTCTGTTTTTAATACTTTCAGAAAAAAGTGCTCTTAGGTTAAATTAAATACCTCAGATCTTCCTCTTCAATCGCGCATTAAGATATTTTTAATCGATCCGATGAAAGTTTTAAAATTTATTTTACAAAAATAAATCATCCTCATAGACATAGCATTGCCGCAGCACACATCACGGCGGTATTTTACACTTCGCGGGCTAGTTTCCGGGGTTGTGACGTCATGCCGACATCGAGAATAGGACATTACACACAAGCCAAAACTGGGATGATGGATGGAAATTAGTGTCAGTCACTCACTGACTCAGTCAGTGTCACTGTGTCAGCCATTTTGGTCAGTGGAATGAACAATCATTTAGATTAACAATCCTGCAGATATTACTTGATCCAAACTAGCTGTGAGCATTCTTTAAGCTGTTAACTATGTGAGTGAGCTTACATGAACTGTTTACTCTTACTAAAACAAGTATATTTCTACATGCAAACAGTAGTACTTACATAAAAACGAAAATGCTTCCAGACCAGTATTCCCAAGCCAACAGCTCTAGCTTTAGCTATTTAACACCAGGGGTCAGCACTAGTTTGGTTTCCCACCACAATCATGTACACTTTACTGCAGTGGGGAACCAAGCCAGGGGAAGCAGTAGCTTATTAAATCTATATGCCATTATTATATATTAGTAATCACTAGTTCTAGTGCATTTTTATTTGAACAAATTTGGTAAAATGAAGTTATTTTCCCTTCTGTTATTGGTACATTCATGACATTTCCATAAAAACTGTATGTGATCATATTACAGTATGTGTCATTTTGAATTTCTATCTTCTAATCTATTTGGCATATATATGAGTCATTTCATGGTAAATGGGGCCAAAGTGTTACATGAGGGTCAACAATTAAGATTATGTATTTTCCTAATTGTTTCGCTGAGTAGGCCAACTCTTGTCCGTATATATGCTGGTAACATGAAGGAAAAGATAGTTAAGGTTACTGCAACGGTATCTTTTCCGTTCATAGCTTAATCCAGATCAATCTAAATTCTCGGCTACTTGATCGCTCTCTCAATTTATCAACCAGAGAGTCACAACATCTACTGCCTGTGCCTTATAGCTGACGATCACCACCTAGACACTCAGTGCTCCCGCACACAGCCCAAGCCCTGCTCCCTACCCCTGATCCTGTCCAATGCATTCAAAGCTACAATTGTCTTTCTTATCAAATTTAACTGCCATGAAACTAAATTAGTTATCCTTTTTGTGATCCCGAAGTATACAATTGCATGTAAAAAAAAAGAAGCATAGGCATCATTTATAAGTTTTCCCAATGTTTGATGGTATTGTGGATGTAACAAAATAGAAGGGGACACCAACAATAATATGGAACTTCAACTTCAATTTTCTTTCATAAAGTTTTGTAGAAAAAGTATATTACTATCCATGGTACTAGAAAATAGCCTTACAAATGCAACAATGGCAACTGTTTTTTACTGAAGCTCTGGTATTTCCACGATAACAGATTTCCTAATTTAACTAGCAGGGGACACAATAGTTACGTCCAGAACCAGTTTAATCACCCGGGGAATATTAGATAACAAAAAAATATATATGCATGCAAAATGCATATTTATTTCAAGTAAGAGTCTTCTTTTATTATTTCATTGAATAGCAGGTAATATTCTATGCAGGCTCCTCCCCCATCTTGATATGATCTTAAATGTTGCCAGGACATAAAACCCCAACAACCAACCAACGAACCAGGCTCCTCCTACCTGGTCACACAG
>CM059191.1:104614614-104635446 GCA_030323885.1 Branchipolynoe longqiensis | reverse complement strand
TAGGTCTTTGAGAAGTAGTCTTTGAGATGACCCCCTCCGCCCAGTGGTACCCCGCCGCTTGTTACCTCTAGGTGTCCCGGTGTTGCTGCAACCTGTAGTCAGTCTTTAAGATGACCCTCTTACCCCGGTACACTGCTGTTTGTTACCTGTAGGTGTCCTTGTGTTGCTGCAGGCTGTAGTAGGTCTTTGAGATGACCCCCTCCACCCCCTGGTACACCGTCCCTTGTTGCCTGTAGGTGTCCCGGTGCTGCTGCCGGCTGTAGTAGGTCTTTGAGATGACCCCCTCCACCTCCCGGTACACCGTCGCTTGTTACCTGTAGGTGTCCCAGTATTGCTGCAAGCTGTAGTAGGTCTTTGAGACGACCCCCCTCCCCCCCCCCCCGCCCCGGTACGCTGCCGTTTGTTACCTGTAGATGTCTCAGTGTTGCTGCAGGCTGTAGTAGGTCTTTGCGATGACCCCCCACCTTCCCCCCGGTACACACTGCCGCTGTTAACTGTAGTGCACCGTATTGCTGCAAGGCTTGTAGTAGGTCTTTGCGATGACCCCCCCCCCCCCCCCTTCCTCCCGGTACACTGCCGCTTGTTACCTGTAGGTGTCCCGGTGTTGCTGCAGGCTGTAGTAGGTCTTTAAGACGACCCCCCTTCCCCCCGGTACACTGCCGCTTGTTACCTGTAGGTGTCCCGGTGTTGCTGCAGGCTGTAGTAGGTCTTCGAGACGAGCTGGTGGGGCGCCAAAGCCGCCTGCCAGCCTACATCTTCTCCCGCCGCTACAGCCTGCCGGGGAACAACAGGTGTGTAAAGCTGGCATTCCATTCACACAGTACCTGACAAGCTGCTCATGTACCTGATGTCATAACAAGCCTTGATGACGGACTCTCTCTACAGTGCAGAAAACGGCCTTGTTCGGCGACAGAAGGGTTATTAAAGTCCTATAGTCTGATGGTTTTTAGTTTCTGTCATTTTTCTGAAATAAATACATATTGTTATAATCTACCTTACTTTAGCTTCAAATACTGTTTATTTTAAATGGCTAAGTTTTGAGATATTTGAAGTGCAAACATGTCAAATTAGTTTTGGCAAGCATGCCAAAGCTCTGACACCATAGGCTTCTGCAGTAACAGGTTCTATTAAATTGCCTCCGTGTTCCTGATTACTTACAGATGGTCTCCTAATTGAGTAGCGGGAAAGTAAGAGAAGTGCTGACCTCAGCTAGTTTCATGAAGACAGTGTCCGTCCTGGCGCGAACCATCTTCCACACGTTGAGCACGTCCTGCGCCACGGTCAAGGTCATTGCTGATGTCTCCTAAGGTCAGTTCAAGGGGTATGAGAAGACTGTTATTTGGCTGGTTGGTTGTTAGCGTTTTACGTCCTGGCAGCATCTTGTGACAGTGCGACAGTGCAACTTTTATCGCTTAATAAAATGTTGATCTTTTACGGCAAATTCAGCAAACTTTTTTTTGGTTACATTAGTTGATTAAGTGGAGTAATTTTCAATCGCGGGCAATTGGTCTTCCTCATTCCACTGTTCTTAAGTCATTGGTTTGACTCGACCAGGGTTTAAATCGCATGACATACCAAACTACCAAAGCGGGAGCTTGGCGCTCAACTCATTCAGCCATCCCGTGTAGATAGATGTTGATAGGGTGTAAAACCCCATGAAACAAGCTCACCTGTAGAAGCAGCTCCTCCATGGTGAGCTGCACTGCCCGGCTCTCCTCCAGGTGGTCGTCAGCCCACAGCGCCCCCTGCCGACTACCCGCCTCCCTGCGCAACACAAGCAGCGTTCAGCGCCCACGTGACGCCCCCTGGTGGGACGCAGCGCGCTACCGCACTCTCCCAGCACAGTGCACATATATATAGAGGGGAGGGCAGACCTGCCACATGATATGGGTTATGCGTATCCGATACAGATTTTTGGTGTTATTTTAGTGATGCAGCCGTATTCCATTTCCATACTGATTCTTAGTTAACTTTATGGAAATAAAAATGTGTAACAGCCACAGTGCTCTGGCGCTGACAAAAGACATTATTCGCTGAATAAAATACATTTAGTAAAAAAAAAAAACAGTGATGGATGTTGAATGTTGTATGTGAATGTAATGTAGTTTGTTATATATAGTGTTTGAGTAATAAAATTATGTAATTGTATTCACATGTTTTTTATGGTATGCGGGACATATGTATATGAATTATTATTCGATACAGATTCATACAGGATTTGAGGTGAAAAATACAGATTGCCATCCAAAGAATGTGGCATGCCTGGGAGGGTGGCACGCATAAATTACGAGGGAGTTCTAGTTCCGGTGATTGTGTGACAAATCACCGGAAGTAGAATTGAGCTGGTTACTGGCTGCCATTCACAGTGGGTCGTTTGTGTGTGTGTGTGGGGGGGGGGGGGTTGTAACGTGTTGATTGTTTAGAACTCACACATCCAAGTGCTGCCACCTACTGATATATCTATTTAAATAAAAGTGAATGTGTCTTTGTGTGTTTGTTTGTGTCTTCACAAAAAATATTCTGACAAAAAAAGTCTTAAATGGTGGGGAGTATGATATTGATTTGGACTATAGTAGTATGTTAGGGTTACCAAATTGATTGTGATAGTTATATTTTAACCCTTTTATTGTTTACATCAATACTTCTTTACTCATTATAATTCGTTTTTTTTAAATTATTGTAAGTCCTTAGTTATATGGACCGAAGGACCATGTAGCCGTCCAGAGGGGTACGCCTTAGAGTCTGCGCACCTTTTATACATATATATGTGGGTCATTCTCTAAAACTGGGCACAAAAGTGTGACATGGAAACCGAAAGTGAAAACTTTCCAAATAATAGCATAAATCCTTCCAAATAATAGCCTAATCCAATGTCTTATGAAGGTTTGCATGTTGTGCATATGTCAGAGTTGAAAAAAATTAGTTTCACTTTTTGAATTAGATCTTATACAAATTGAGCAATACATTAATATCACTTGTGTAACATGAAAATCAAAGACACATGCAGAATCTCATTTTAACATATACAACAGAGTCAAACAAGATGTTATTGATTACTGTTAAGCAGACAAGGTTATGACTTACAAGAAAAAAGTTGAAAAATAAGTTGAAAAAAAGTTTGTCTACATGCACAAAATCATACAATTATAATTTTGATATCTTTTGTGGGATAAATTCAATACACGTAGAACTGCTAACATACTTAATAGACAGAGGCTACAATAATTATTTGACTTGCTATCAATAAAACAAAGACTTAATTATCAGCATTGTAACATGGAGACCAAATATGTGGTGCCTAGTTTTGGAGAAAAACCCATGTATACATTTTTTAGTGGGAAGGAAGGGATGAGCCTTGGGTTAGAGTAAGCCATGTTTGCCACTGGTATAATTTGTATACATCACATATATAATACAATCATTGCATGACACAGGCAGGGATGCATGTTGCAGGAATAAACAGTTTCTTCTCAAGTCTCATTCCCCCCCCCCCCCCGTTGTTTCGTTACAGGTTAGTTATTCCCTCAGCCCAACACTCCACTGTTCCATGGACAAGCCTGCCAAACTACCCAACATAAAAGTGTCAGATTATTGGGTCATGGACATTTTCACACCAATCCCCAAAACTAAAACCTAAATATCCTATGTTATACCTGTTTTACATGGCCCAAAACCTTTTTTTCTTTTTGGTAAATATGTTTATTCTGCTGAATAAGTCTTTTGTAAGTGCCGAAGCACTGGTCTTCCAGCCATTTTTCAATTCAGGGTTATTTACACAAAAGGTATATAGAGTAAGGTGTACAATAACTGTTGAATACACAATTTGAAGCATATAACACAATGAAATTCGGTAACCCAAAAGTTCCGTAGCAATATCGTAGCAGTAGTGTCATATAACTAGATCAATGTTAGTCAGATCAATGTGAGGTATTTAGAATATAAGCAGAAGTTGGACTGTAAAATTTATGAAATCAAGTAGATTAATAGACTTAAACAGTTGAATACAGAGAGTCCAGTAGCCGCCATTTTGGTATCTATATTGACAGAGTTACTGAACTGGAAGAGAGATTACACCATACCAAAATGGCAGCCACTGGATTCTCTCCCTGGAACTGTTAAAGTCTGCATGATTTCATAAAATCTACAGTCCACACGTAGCAGGTTGTGAAAGATGAGGATGTAAGTATATTTAGCTTCTTAGATCGGGGATAGGTGTGAATATGTCCAAAACCCAGCAATCCGACACATTTTCTATGAAGTATTTTAGTAGTCCTGCTTGCGGGACAGAGTGTTGGACTGTTGGACTGTGGGAATAACTACAAAATTGCTGATCCTAACCTTCCTAACGAGAGGACATGGATTCAAAAAATTTAACAAAGAGCTAGGTTTGCTACAACAAAATTCTTTTTTTCGAAAAGACATCAGAGACAGTCAGTGCTAAGACTGTGAACATTGTTAAATACAGATTAGAACCTATCCTAAAGAGAAGACGGGGGAACTTTATAAGCCAAAGACGGCTTCCTGCCCCGCTATTGAAGACCACCAGCAGACAGGACAGTTTGTATAAAGAAATTCCTGGTGGTTTCATTGTGAATCATAACCACCATCACACTATACAATTCTTTAGGTCTTACTTGTCATGCTCGGCGTCGCTTTGTTTCCATGGATACAAGTGGAGGCAGTCGTTAATCACGTGATCTGCCATGTACGCTACGAATGCCCTTACGAGGAAGTCGCCCTCGCTGCCTCCTGTCTCATTCCTGGTTGCCCCCACGTCCGTCACTCCGCCCCATGACCTCACCTGAAAAGTGTCACATGCTTTTACGATTTCCCACCTCCCTCTCAATGTCGCAAGTCGGCCGCAAGGAGGTCGCTACCTTTTTGGTCGTAAGGTGGTCGTAAGCGAACGCTGGCCATAGTGTGACTGCGGCTTCTTACCACTAGAAAGCCGGAAACCTTGCGGCCGGCTTGCGACATTAAAGCAAAAACGCAGTCGGTGACCAGCCACAAATCGGTCACCAGCTGGTCGCCCATCCCTCACCCTCACCCCCACCCTGCATCCCCACCCCACCCCCTCACCCCCCACCCCACGCCACACCACTCTCATCCCCACCCTCAAACCCACCCCTCACCCTACCCCACATCTTAACCAACACCGTCACCCCCACCAATACTCCCACCCCACCACACACCACTCTCATCCCCACCCTCAACCTCACCCTCACCCCTCACCACCACACCTCAACCCCACAACTCACCACCACCCCACATTCCATCCCCACATTCCCACCCCTCAATTCTCACCCCCAGGAACAATGTTTCCCAATTTCATCACCCCCACGACATAAGTAGCACTGGGGCCCGCCTAGCACAGTGAAAACGTAGCACTCACCTCTCTCAGACAGGAACCGGAAGTGAAATCCAAACACAGAGGGACGCGCCAACCAGGTGTGATCTGTGGTGGTTGGTTGTTGGAGTTTTACGTCCTGAAAACATCTAAGGTCATATAAGGAAGGGGTGGTCTGTGAACACAACACAGTAACGTGACGCCGCGTACACACAGACACACAGACACAATGTCCACTCAGTGTGGTCAGTGCTGCTCTGCGAATCAGTGAACCGGAACGGCCAGGCTACGGGCGGATACGGGTCGCTTCTCTCACTGCCAGCCCTCACGGGCTTTGGCATTCTCCAGATTATATTGATTGGGAATCGATCTAGATGCTCGCATTGATTGGCTTAGGTCGTGACGTCACTGCCCAAGACGGAGGCGGTTCTCCTTGTGTTGAGTCCGTCCAGGAGTCAGTCTCCAAGCGGGGAGTTGGTTTCCGGTAAGGGGGTGTGTGGGTGATGCTGACAGGGAAGTGGGGGTGGAGAGTGAGTTGTTGTGGCTACAGCGTTAATGGAGTGTGGTGGAGGTGGTGATGACTTGTTTGTGTGTCAGTGTATGTGTGTATATATGTACACAGTAAAAACCTTTCAAAACCTACCACCTCCACAGATCCAACACTCCCCTATATCAGTCGCTTAATTACGGTCCCAAACGATCGCCCATACAATACCATTTTTAGCCATAAAAAGAACTGTGTTTATGCTTGGTTTGTTGATGGTTGTGTGGGAGTGGGAGTAAATTACTTTAACAGTTAACAGGTTAAGCCTACGTCATGCGATGCTAACAGGAAGCATATCAGCATAACCCATTTATATTTTCACAACAAGCCTGACGTTGATCAATCTGTCCTACCGAATGTGATAAAGATATCTTCCGCAGAGCATGCGCACTAAGCTGGAACTTGAGTTTCGGGTGCGCTACCGATTGGACCACCATGTCCTGTTGCGCTTCTGTGGTCTTGGTTATTATCCAGTACATTATTTCTGGAGTCCTATCCACAACAAGCGTTCTTGTTATCGTCAGGAGGAGCGTATTCGATTAATCAACTTGGGTCACCCGAGCCACTTTTTGGAGCATGCGCACATCCTACAGACTCAGGTTGAATAATCGAGCACGCTTCTCCATGCCTGGGGTGGGGAAAATGGTGGTTTAATCCAAAACCTTTTTTTTTTTAAGTATTAAGCGATATAACTACAGCAAAATAGGATTTAAAGTATTTTATGATTCCATAGGTTAGTTATATTTCCATTTCATTAATCTGGGTTATAAAAAAGAAAAAGCATTAAAACAACACATAGGACTTGTACTGGTAGCTGTTATCGTACAGGTACCAGCACTAATGTGGGCCGTAATCGATTAACATGACCCGGGTGACTCTGGTCATCCGAGTCGTCATAATTTCAAATCGAACACCGTGAGTGGAGTCGAGAAATACACATGCCGTGTGCAAAACTACCCGACCCCAGTAACCCACCTCTTGGCTGGGGTTTGCAAGGAGCGATGATGTCACATTTGCGCTGGTACCATCCTGCAGGATAACAGCCACCATGTGAAACATATCTGAAGATACTGTATAATTTCACTCGAAGCAGCTTGAAAAGAAGACATGAGGCATCAGCTCGGGCAGATCACGGTCACACGTTCAGCTCACATCTGGCACACTCACACACATTCGCACAATCATAGCATTCAGCACTTTCACATCAGGGACATAGGAGCCATAATCTCTCAGCCAAATTGGGACACGAGAGATAATGGTTCCTCCCTATAAAACATTTTTATTAACATAATTGAACACACTATTTGATTTCCATCTACCGACTGTTTTTATGGACTCTATAGGCATGCCCACTCATGCGTATTCTTGGGCTCCCCCGCGCCGTAGGCTATGGCCAGTCACTAGCGGCCACCAAGGGAGTCCACATGCTTTCAGTGCTGTTTGCATGCACTTGTTAAACACTGTAGCAGTCAGCGGATGACCATTGTTCAACATGAACGCTGGGGTGCCCTCATGCGTCGTATTCAGACTGCTGTACTTGTTCCACGCGCGCACCGGACAGAATCTGTGGTTCGACCCTGCCGGCAGGTCGATGCTGTACGCGTCCTCAGGCTTGTGCGTGGTCTTTGTGGTTCTGACTGTGATCGTCAGATGAGTGTCGTGTGCCTTGATGTCTCTACCGAGCAGCATGTGACCGTCACCACCCGTCACCTCAGAGTAAAACAAATTGGACTGTCTTAGCAAAAAGAGGTACCCTATCAATAAAGCAACAATTAACACCAACCCTTCATTTTCAATCTTTCTGAATTTCAAAATCATCATTTTAATGTGCTTGGTTCTTAAGGGATACGCCCTCTTTACAGTGTTGGATTTTAACTTATATATGCCAGCTTTAACTAGTGATAGCGCGTAACAGTCAAATGTCTCAGTATTACCTCTAAACAGTCTTATCCATGATCTGGCCCCACTCATGTAATTTCTCACAGCACCTTCAGTATCCAATTTATCATTTAAATATAAAGTATATAATATAGCATTACCGTCTTCAATTTGGGGTTTTTGGGGTTATCACCGACCTTCTTGCAAAACTCCAGATACTCCTCAAACTGTACCCTTTTATTATGCCATGTCCCAGCCGATAGTCCCGCCGTAAAATACACACTTAGCCGTCCCACTAGTGCGTGCTTATCCCCTGCAAGTTGATAAGGGCAAAAAACTAAATTATCAACTGGCAGGGAGTTATAGGGTTACATCTAACACATTTTCGTCGTGGGAGACATTTATTTTGGTTAACAATTTTTGTTGACATAATTCGTCAGCGATGCGCCTACATTTATTATCAAAGAACAACCTACTTAGAGCATCTGCCAGTACCAGATCCTTTCCTGGCTTGTGAATCACCTGTACCGCGCATGTGTACGTGGCGGCAAACCTCCAGATTTCCCGGGCACAGGCGCACAAGACAGGATCTTTTCCGGCACCAGAAGATAGCACCTGTTGGGAAGCAGCATTATCTGTGAGGGTTAGGGGGCGAAAAGTTCTTTAAGGCCACAACTAAGTTTATTGCCTCGAGCTGAGCAATATGGAAACCATTTTTTAGAAATAAGGGGGTGTAAGAACTGCAATAAAAGTGTGTTGGACAGAATGCTCCCCCACCATACAAGGACGAACCGCACTCGATTACCCACTTTTGGCTAGGAAGATGCAGCAACAGGACAAGCTTATTATGACCTTCTGCGAACCATAGGAACCAGGCTATATCCCTAACCAAATTTTGTGTGATCAAACCTTTTCCAAAAAATGGGGTACTCCTAAGAAAATCCAAAATCCTATTCATAAAAATCCGGGTGGGCGTTACACACTTAGAAATAAATTGCAAACGCCCTACCAACCTCTGGACATTCTTCCTAGTCACCAAACGACCGACTCTCCATTTATGGCATTCTAACAAAATATCCAATAATTTCTCATCAGGAATACGGATAAGCATGCTGTCCGTAAGTATCTCATACCCCAGCCAAACTAATTTGTGTGTAGGACGGACACACTTTTTAACAGACAGCTTCAAACCCAACACATTTGTCAATTTAAGAATGTAAGAATATGCTTGATGTGCCTTCTCTAATGACTCCTCTACTCCCACAAAATCGTCTAAAAAACATAATGTAAAGAACCCCATTTTATTCATCAAGTGTACTACTGCAGCTGTAGTGCATGCACAGGCCATGCTGGATGTCCTACAGCCAAACGGCAGTGCAATGTCAAAATAAAACTTATTATTAACTTTAATACCAAATAAGGGCACACTTAAGGGGCAGGTCCTTAATTGCCTGTACGCCCTAGCAAGGTCAATCGACCACATGTAACAGTTATCCCCCAATTTAGTCACCTGCTTAGCCAAAGACATGATTGTAGGTAAATTATATTTGTACGGTTTTCCCTGATAAAAACCCCTGTTAATCCCCGAATTAACACTCCACCCCTTCGGGAAACTAAGATCGACTATAATCCTACGTTCATCAGTATTCTTCTTGGGGCGGGTCATAATGGGGCTGACCTGCGCCCATGGACAAAAGGGGGGGTCATCGAATGGACCAAGCAGTGCAGCATGGGAAAGTTCAGTCCTAACATATTTGTTAATCCAAAAAATGTCTTCCTCAGAGCGGGCATGATTAACATGGGTTAGAGTTGGGATAGCCCTGCCAGTAAAATTAGCTGGCCAACCAAATTCTAAAAAAGGAATAAGATCTACATCACTATAGTCAACCAGCAATTTCTTCCATCTGTCAATTTTTAAGCCAGATGGAGGAACAGGCAATTTTGCCGACAAATAATTTGGGAGACCAGTAGCCCTGACCTTTGTATATATATATGCATACGACTGAAAGATACTATTATCATTTTCGTTACTGAGAACAGCAACAGCATTGTCTAAAGTTGGCCAAACCTGTAACACGTGCAATCTATATTGGAAGGGTGAAGTATCACAGAAATCCTTCTTATCAGCACAACGAGAATGTGCAGCATTAAAATGATCTACATCATCACTATTATATAAATCAATCTCCATGTTTTTGTCTCCCCACTCCAACGAACATGGAACATCAACCGCAATTTCAACCGGGTCAACTTGGCTAATCGAAGAACTCAACAACTTATTTGGGTAGACTATACCAGGTTGTCCAACCATATTAGTATCTAAACAGTCATTGTCCTCCATCATGGAGGCCATGGCGATCTCAGAATCGCCATCTTCAATGTTAGTGACAGTATAGAGTGGATTGGTGCAATCCGAATACCTAATAGAAGTACAACCCTTATCCGAGTCCGTAACAACAGAATCAAGGTTAAAAGTATTAACAGCAACATCAGAAGTAAGTTGGCTACTACCAGAAAACAGACAAGGGTTGTCAGAAGAAACATAACATATATCAGCGGCAGGGCTAATATTAGAAGATGCAGTAATGCAACTGTCAGCATCATGCAAGAGGTTATCTGCGCCACAAGAGTTATCAGAACCAGCAATGTGGGCCGGATGCAATCTGTCCATAGGCAACAGCCTAGCAATCAGTGTATCAGACACTGAAGCGGGGTCACCCGAGCAGCGGGAAATGCAGATAGATGCTTCAGCGTTGTCATGGCAACGGGGTGGTTCGAACCCGGTCGGAGGCAAATCCAACACCGGTGGTGTCCGTTGTGCCACCGTACCTGTATCAACTGAAGTTCGCCCCCCACCTATTAAGTTCACCCCAGGGCCCACAGGCAGAGACCTCTGCCCGATTAAACCATTTAAAGGACGCATGACTGACAGAATTATGCTTAAACACACGATCTTGGCTATAGCACCGACCAGCAAAGCAATCAATTTGACATGTGGCGCCCCTCCCCTGCTTTTTATGGAACCTAAAGTACCGACCGTAATCGCCAGATGGCGTATGACGTCTCTTCGCCGAATTTCTGGAAAAATCACTGTCAAATTTCGGAATCGGGAGGGCCTCCAAAACACTATGATTATCTACATCAACAAAGGGAACGGAAGTATTATCAAGGGAAGGGTCAGACCTAAGGGTGGAACCAGGTGGGAGGGGCGACAACAGTAACATTACAGGCCGACATGACACCGACGAAACAACTGGACCGACCTGATTTCGGCACTCGCCGACCGGGTGACTTGGTGAAGGCTGTATGGAGGCGCCATCTGGAGACTTGTGATGGAACCCATCTTCTCCGACCAATGGTATACGCACTCCCTCCAACGTAACTGCAGCGCCACGCCCACTGCGAACTAAAAACTCGATGTACGGTTAGTATATCCCTCACCACCAGTGTCAGATGCACGTTGCTTTGATCGGCACTCAGTCTCCTTATGTGCGTGCTTCCTACGCAGTTTGTACGCACAATATGCACAGATATGGATAAAACGACTGGTACCTTCCCCATGATCACCTTCGAACCCACATGTGCCCCCCTTATTCCAAATGACGCAGGGGCGTGCGTCCACACCTTTTTTTTGCATCTGAGTATGCCGTTGACGTCAGTGGCTTCTGCTGCTGTAACTCTATTCGCTTCCCCAACCCACAAATATCACGTCGTATCTCGACAATCTTGCCTTCATCTTCCCAACCATTAGGAAGCCACTTGTCCGCTATCATGTTAAATACTTTTTCACTATACGTGAGACAGGTGTGCCAAGCATAGTTTTGGGCCATCTCGAGGATAGAGTCAATGTGGTTCTCAATATGTTCATGCCAACTTGCTGGCACATCACCACGCCTCACCATACATCTAATAGCTGATATATATTCGAACCATGTAGATTCGCCTTGCCCCACCTTCCCTTTCTTTTCGTTTCTGATTACATATTTATGTGGAAGCAGTTTAAGAGTTTTAGAATGTTTTGCCCGTTTCCTTGTCAACCGAATCAACTCATGCATCATCACCGAATCATCACTCCCGTCATCACTGTCACTAAATTGTTCATCATCTGCTCTTCTTTTACGAGCGTTATTAGTAGATTCAACATGTACAGTACCTTTTGTCGTGCGTAGAGCGGTCCTGTGTTTGGATGGTTGACTCGTGCGAACAGGCGAATCTCTTGTTGTGGCCATAACGGTTGCCTCCTCGGCGGCTGTGACGTCATCAAACATAACATCCGGCTCGCTCGATAACTGGTTGATACGCATCTCGCCGCCATTGGTCGCGCACTCCAAACTGTGCAACCGGGATAATAATGGCGCCTGAGGCTCTGCCAACTTGGTATCCAATAGCAAAGCAAGATCCTCCAAAGTAACACTCTTGCGCCTTGAAGTAGACGGCACTGGTGAGGACGACTCTAGATCGGCCATACCAAGACGGGACGATGACACTGTACGACCGACGACTTTACCACTGGTATTTTCTGCACTCGACTCCTCGGAATGATCCATTGACTCCAGCAATGCTTGTGAATATCGCCCCACTACACTCTTCACCTTACTTGTCTTAGGCATGACTGTTGATCACAACACAAAACAATTTTGTTTCTTGCTCAATTGATCCGTCGACGACGGTGGCCAGGTATGGACTGGACAAGCCTTTGAATCTACTACCGGAAGTTAACTTTGTACATAGCGACGCGCGCTATGAACGGTATCTATGGTGCTACTCATATCAAGCCCGTAGTCAGGGTTTGTGAATTATGCATGTTTTCCGGAAACATGGACAATTATATCGGCTACTAAAAAAACAAATAGAAGGGCCACCATTTTTGTCACCCGAGCGTGGAGAAGCTTATTCGATTATTCGACCCGAGTCTGCAGGATGTGCGCATGCACCAAAAAGTGGCTCGGGTGACCAGAGTCGATTAATCGATTACGCCCGTGATGTCATCGCTCCCATCAGGCGCACGCCAGCATGCGCCGTCCAATAAGGTACAGTCTTCAAATGGCTTCGGGGGTGGTCATGCTAAGCCAATCAGAGCTGTTCTTTCATCACTGTTCTGATTGCAAATGGCGGCTTGAACCTAATATTAGCCAAAATTGATGCTGTGCATATGGATATTCACCATTCCTCGAATCAATAATCACCACATTCTTCACATCATTTCATAGAAAGGTAACTAATATTCCTAATATATTTTCATCTATGATTAGTTCGACTGCATGTGCTGAAAATGGTGTCAGGAGAAGAGAAGAATTTAAGAAAGGCGTACGACCATTTATTTTGCCGATACACGCAGTGCATTAAGCGAGTTCAGCATCTCGGGCGCACGGTGGTTGATGGGAAGTCATCGGGATAATTAATAGAAATCCAGAACCCTAACCTTATCAATTTAATATAATCTTCTTGGTAAACATGTTTTCTATATGTATTCCAAGCGATATGTGTTCCAAGCTCTAACACTAGTCTGAGTGTTCTAGATCTGTCTAATTCTAAATGCACATGGCATAATATGTGCTGATTATATTGATGTAAATGCAATGCTGGATAAAAGATTAATATCTTAGTTTATTTTATATATTTTTTTAGTTGGTATTCTATGTTTCAAACAAGAGCTGAGATGAGCTGAAACTAGCACATTTCATAGCTGCACCCAGTGTATTAGCATGTGCCATGTGCTTTTGTCCCACAATGCACCGCGCCGCTGGAACCTGATGTAGTCTATTGTCATCTATGATTAGTTTGACTGCATGTGCTGAAAACGGCGTCAGGAGCATCAGAAGCATGAGAAGAATTTAAGAAAGGCGTACGACCATTTATTTTGCCGATACGCGCAGTGCAATTTTCTATCCCCTCCCCCTCCCCCTCTCCGCTCGCCGTCAGGAGAAAAAGAAAGGCGTACGACCATTTATTTTGCCGATACGCGCAGTGCAAAACGTCGATTTTCTATCCCCCTTCCCCTCTCCCTTCCCTTCCCCTCTCCCTCATCCCTCCCCGTCAGGAGTAAAACAAAGGCGTACGACCATTTATTTTGCCGATATGTGCAGTGCAATTTTCTTCCCTTCCGCCTCCCCCTCCCCTCCCCATCAGGAGAAAAAGAAAGGCGTACAACCATTTATTTTGCCGATACGTGCAGTGCAAAACGTCGATTTTCTTTGTCCTCCACTCCCTTAAGACTCTTATTACTGATAGGGATTACCATAGCCTAACCTGCGGTGAGGAGCAATTGGCATAACAGTACTTACATACTTTACCCGTGAAAATATGTTATTTATTTTGATACAGTTTTGAACTGGATTTGGACCGTACAAAACAAAGAATTATCTTTTTTTAAATCATATACATTTGTGACATAGCTGTTTTCATTGCTCTTATAATTGACATGTTCCAGCATCGACTGATAGAGGAGAGGATACAAGTAGTGTGATTATTATTTGCAGCCTATTGATGACATTTGATTGTATTTGTAATCAACAATTCCTGTATATAGCATAGCCTACACACTCCTTCATGTTTATATTTTTACAGATTTCTATGAATCCAAGTACGTAAACAGACCTGGACAAGCTAACAGATAGAGAAGCAACTACTTGTAAATTCTAGCCATTTGTTATCAAAATGAGATTCAATGGCTTTAATTTGTGAACGATGGCTAATCTCTTAGAACATCTCAAGGAGAATACTGACATTTTGAAGACCTGATGATGGAAGTAAGTAAGTGTCGACGCGTACGCGCCCGTATTCGTAGTTCTAAGTTTTGGCGTCACGTACTTTAGCGTGTCTAGCGTACTTTGGACCGTATTGTAAGCGTACATGCGCATGTTATTTTGCGCATTTTATGAATAAGTTTTACAGCACATTGTTGATTTATTGACAGTAATAACACATTTTCGGAGTTAATGACTTTCCAGTTGTCTTGCCTCAAGGCTAATTTTATTAAGGCATTTCCCCAAGAAGTGGATAATCCTAAAAAAACAAAAAACTTAAAACGGTAATGTTGTATACTTTATATTTAAATGACAAATTAAAGACAGAAGGAGCAATTAAAAATGATATAAGCGGAGCGAGAACATGGGTGAAATTGTTAAGGGGAAACTGTGATACCTTTGACTGTTATGCATTGTCTGTGCTAAAAAGCGGTATATTTAAATTAAAAGACAACACTGTTAATAGAGCGTTTCCATTAAAGATTAAGCATATTAAAATAATTGTATTAAAATTCAGGAAAATTGGTACAGATGGTCTGGTGTTAATTGCTGCTTTGTTAATAGGATATACATGCTTGTTAAGACAGTACAATTTATTTTATTCCAAGATGCTGGGGGATGGCGGTTTGCGTGTTTTTGTTTCTTTCGTTGTTCGTTTTCTTTCTTTCTTTTCATTTCGTTTACATTCTTTTTCTCTTTTCTTTGTTTTTCGCTATCTCTTTTCTCTTTCGTTCCTTTTTCTTTCTTCATACGCTGCTTGGGAGTGACATCAAGGCGCACGCAACACACTTGACGGTGACAATCAGAAGCACCAAAACCACATCCAGACCAGAGGACATCTACTATTGCAAGTGTGAGTGTGTGTGTGCCTGGTGTGCTTCGACAGTATGACTGTGATCAACCCTTAGATGATGTCTTATGTCTTCAATTACCAAGAACTTTGTCAATCTTCATTAATATATAACTAACTATATATAATCTTAACTAGCTCGTGTCTGGTAACCTGCATATAAGTAATGATAAGTAGGATCTCTATCTAATTTCTGGGTTGTACTACCTGGTCACCTAGAATAGATAAAAGTTAATAGAATCATCTGTACTGATGAATGAAGCTTCAATTAATATGTGATCCATTGATACTGATAGAACTATAAAGGCTCCTGTAAAAATTTATTACGCCTGATTAATAAATTTATTAGCCCAAAAGTGATTATTTGTGTCTAGTTTTGAATTGCACATGTTTCCGGTAACATGTGTAATTCAAAACCCTGACTACGGGCTCCATAGTGACGCGTACCGTAGATAATGTGTAGTGTAGCATTCCATAACCTTGGGCAAAGTTAACTTTTGCTTTGGTCTCATGGAGGTTGGTTTGTGTTTTTTGGTCACAAAGCAGTTGCAAGCTTGTATCTGTACCTACTCCCTGTATCCTACATTGATCTCCATGGTTGTCATGTGAATATCTATTCATCAATTAGCCGCACAACCGCCGTGCGAAGAGCCTGGGCTATTGTATATGTCATCTGATGTCCGTGTCTGGTGTGTTCGGAGCTTAAATCAGTTAGTTTATCACCTTATATACTTATATACCAGGTACTTATTCCAAATGTTTAGTATATTATCAGTTTATTGTATTTGACAGAATCTTTCTTTAAATTTTAGGCCGAATTCCCACTTTGTGGCAGCTACATACAAGTACTGGGATGGCAGTTGGACCAAGAACACCAGACGATTCATCATTAATCATCAATGAGACCATATAGTTCAGCTGACACACACTTTCTCCTCAGATGAATTAACTAAGACCGCATTCAATACATAGGCTTTCATTTGATTGAACCAAAGATTACACTAGGTGGTGAGATGTGCTGGCTGGCTATTTTTTGTAATTCTAAACCATACCAAAATGACCCATGCTGTTCACATTCAGAATTATTAGTTATTGACAAGGAACTCACACCAATACTACAAATATCATACTATTTGAGCTAAGATAAGAGAACACCTCAGATTAATACAATATTAATAAAAATTGATGGAATTGTTTTTCTTAGACTATACATTTGAACAATTATCTGGGGCAAGTATTCTGATTCTTATCATTTCATATTTCCAATAAAAGACTAATACAAAATTGCTTCGTTTTTAGATTTCTTTTTGGCGGTAGGCCCTACTTTGTTTTTATTATTTTTCATAAATTTTCCCATTTTGTTAATATTTAAAGAGGAAGGTCTATGTATAATGAATGATATTTCAGTATTCCTCAAATTGCATATGTCAGCCTATTCAGTTAGGTATGCCATAAAAAAAAACTAAATGTTATCTGTGTTCATAGTGATTCCATGTCAGCATATGAATAACAATGTCACTAGATGCTACATAATCATGTCACCTATACTGATGCACTCACTGAATCACTACAATGTATGTCCTGCGAAATCCTAGCACAGTGCCTATAATAAAATAATCTATTTAATTAATAGAATGACCATCTACATCTTGTTTGTTTGTTTTAACTTGATTCCAGCCAATTTCTGATTGTGCAATTTGAACTACATAAATAATACCAATCATACCCACTTTTTGTATATGCTATAGATTAAGTCCCTATGTAAAATATTCTGGTTATAAGGGAATAAGTTTATCATAGTAGATACACACCTGTGATAGAATATTCAAACCATCTGGGTGGTATGTTTCGCCAAAGCCCAGGCTCTTTCTTCCACCCACTCACACATATTATTATTATAATGACTTAGATAAGTGTCAGCCTCCCCCCCCCCCCCACCCCCACAACAAATCAAACACAATGCAAAGCATTACGACCAAACCTGTCAAAGTCAAGATAAGGCCTTACTAGAAATTAAGGAAATTAACAAGTTACTATTGAAATGGGTAAATGGATTACCATAAAGTATGAATGATAAATGGTGTAGGTAAAATCTGGATTTTGGGAGTTTGTTATCTACAGACCTGTAAAGAAGAGCCAATAACAAAACTAAGATAATTACTGAAACAACAAGTCTAAAGATTTGAATCAGATTTGACAAGTGCTGCCCAGTGATGAAAACAAGTGTCAACACACTTATCCATTATGGACAGCAAATAAATTCATCACAAAACGTGCCCGTCCTGATATGACCTTAGTTGTTGCTAGGACATAAAACAACAAACAAATCACAAAAGTGGGGGAAAATTGGTGTCAGAATAATGTATGCCACAATTAAATTGGTATTTTTCACTTTAAATATCCAACATGTGCAATTTAAGATAACATACTCCAAAAGAAAGTAGGGTAGATTAGTATGATCCATCTAATAGGCCTATAGGCTATTTATCTTTAAAAAATTACAGAAATTGAAAAACCATTAGACTGCAACAACTGTCAACATTAATATTGGAGCAGTCCAGATAAGACCTAGATGTACTATTCATGATTTAAAAAAACAAAGTTACATCAATTTGAAAATATTTGTGTAAATAACTCAATGCTAACAATTTAACAATCAGGTGATAATTAACGAGACGGAGACAGAGGTATTATATAACGGTTATTTACTTCTGATCGGAAAGGGCTCACATACAATACAAGGTCAATCTGATACATAATAACAGGTAGGTTCAATAAGTCAGATAGACACATATAGTCAAGTATGATATCAGATATGCATAACATTGGTCAGTTATAATGGTACAAGATTGGTAACCGGCAGTCCAGAGCATTCGAAGCTTCCCCAGTCTGTGTGAGTCAAGTGGTTAAGGACCGGGACTCGAACTCTTGACCCTATCGTTACTCTCCATTTAACGGTGTGGGTGTGTGGGGGAAGAAAACGAGAGGGGTGCTTTGATGACAGCGGCTGCGGCGGTTCTGATCGAATCTGGAATGATCTGGTGGTCGCGTGACGCAGTAACTGCCCGTGGCGCCATCTGGAGGAACCCCAGGAACCACGTTATGCTTGTAGTTTATCAGGGTTTCTGCCAGATGGCGCCACTGCACCGGTGTAAGTCAATTCGTGGTGTTCCTGTCTCCGCCGTAAATTACCAATGTTACGCGTAACATCACGGTTATTTACTTCTGATCGGAAGGGCTCACATACGATACAAGGTCAATCTGATACATAATAACAGGTAGGTTCAATAAGTCAGATAGATACATATAGTCAAGTATGATATCAGATATGCAGAACATTGGTCAGTTATGATGGTACAAGATTGGTAACTGGCAGTCCAGAGCATTCGAAGCTTCCCCAGTCTGTGTGAGTCAAGTGGTTAAGGACCGGGACTCAAACTCTTGACCAATTTAAGGGAGAGTTTGAGGCCTAGGGCATATCTGGTCCCTAGGGACATATGTGTGGACTGCCGTAGAGGACCATGCCCCGAGCTCCATTATCTCCTTAAGCGAGGCTCCAGATGCAGCACATGCCTGGGCACCACCCCTTCTGAGGCTGTGTAGAGAGTAGTCGTCAGGTGCAGTGTGTCCAGTGGCTAAGAGCGCCATTCGTAGTGCTGCCAGGAGGATCGGCGCTGTAAGGGGGCCCCCTCTTGGCAGTGTGAAGGCAGGGCCTGCCTGTGGGGGAGCGTGTAGTCGGATGTAACGGCACCAGGCTGTCACTGGGCAGCACACGGAGTGGGGGCGTGGTGCAATGGATATGGTGTATTCTTGTCCTGGTCTCCACCTGGTCTTTGTGGATCGTACTGTTACGGTGAGCCCTTCGCTTGTGAGTGTCAGGTCGTGTCGTCGTAGTGAGTGGCCAGGGTCTTGGGGGGCGTGGCTGGCTAGCAGGTTCCCTTGTCTTAATAGTGTGGTGTAACCAATCAATATGGCCGCTATCAGCACAGCAGCATCTGGTCCGGCAGTAATCAGGTGCCGGACCACTGCCTGTATTGATGATGGTGATAGGGGTGGGGCTTGTCGTGTTCTGTGGTTTGATAGTCTGAGTACTCCGCGCTTCATTAGAGTTAAGGGGTACGAGTCAAATGCTGAAGTGGTGCCCCCGAAAAGGAGGACCCATGTTCTGGCCCGCTAATATAATTCATTGCAGTACCTGGTGCTATCAGGGATTCGTTGAGTGATAATATGTAGGCGAGGAGGTCATACTGGGCGGGGTCCAGAGGGTCAAAATGGTGGGTTGCTGCAAATCGTAGGTATCTCTTTGCTTGCAGGGACTTGTTCTTCCACGTTCCGACCGCCAGCCCGGCGAAGTAGAGCTCCATCACCCTGCTGTGTGTGTCGTCTGGGTAACCTGGGGATAGAGGGGCAATTATAGTCGAGATCCACAGGTTATCCTAGAGACCTGTAGTGAAAATGTCATCGAATGTTATATTAATTTCAGTCAAATTCATTTCATGAGTGAGTTTGTTGGCTTTCTTAAAAGCAGTATCATCAATGCTTTTTCTACTGAGAGCATCGGCAAGGATCAGATCCTTTCCATGCTTGTGAAGAATTTCCACGCGACAATGTTTGGTGGCAGCATACAACCAGATCTCTCTGGCGCAGGCCGTGAGGATAGGGTCTCTGCCCGCACCAGATGAGAGGACCTGTTGGCTTGCCATGTTGTCAGTGTTGATTACAATAGTGTAATCTTCCGGATTGTGAGTGGCGAAGTTCTTCATTGCGGCTACGAGGTTAATCGCCTCGAGGTGGGCAATGTTGGTATGTTTCCTCGTGATGTCGTCCGGGTAGGTTTGAGAGTAGTAGTGCTCACTGGAGAAAGCGCCTCCCGCTTTCAGGCATGAGTCACATTCTATTACCCATATATGTTTTTCAGTGGGGTCTAACAGAACTATGCCATTCGAGTTCGCGGCATATTGAAGAAACCACCTGATGTCAGATCTTAGCTCATCAGGCACATCGTGTTTACCAGTGCATGGAGCGCTGCGTAGGGCGTCGAAGATTCGTGACATGAAGCGTCTGGCTGGCTCCACGCATTTGGCAATGTGGTGGAGTCTGCCAACTAGTCTCTGTATGTCTTTTTTGGTTGCCCTATGCTTCGTCATCCACGCGCGGCAGTCATTCATGGTGTCATCAAGTTTGTCTCAGGGGATGGTAACCGTCATATCATCTGCGGATATGACAAAACCAAGCCACTCAAGGGTCTTAGTCGGGGGTATGCACTTATTGGGGGAGAGATCCAGACCCAGTGTGTCTGCTAGTCGCTTGAAGTCGTCATATGCGGCGGTCGCTGTCTGGAGTGTGGGTGCCACGCCCACAAAGTCGTCAAGGTAGCAGTGTACAAAGTGACCACGTTTTCGGAGCAGGTATACGACCGCATTTGTGGTCCGAGCGCATGCCATCGAGGATGTCCTACACCCGAATG